>JARVZY010005493.1:0-29819 GCA_030686995.1 Artemisia argyi | reverse complement strand
GATACATGTCGGGCAATTCGAAGAACCAACCATATAGTATTCTATACCATATTTGAACAAGTAATTATATGGAATAATAGCCTCGCAATATGGAATAAGGTTAACTTGTCTTCTATGATGAGCTTTAACAAAATGAGGGTAGGATATCAAAGATTTCCATGACTTACACATGCTCTTGTATCTAATGAGATCCTCAACGTCTAACCTTACAAGTATTTGCTCACATATATCATTATGAATAACTCACCCATTGAAACTAACTAGTATGGTGCCTGAAATTATATATGGAGGAATGCTAGATCCACAAAAAAATATCCACAAAATAAGTTGTCAATGTATGATTGGCTTAATCAAAGAGAAGAGAGAGAAATTATAGCAAAATACAACAATCACACTGATACGCCTGGGCCGAGCCCATGGCCTATTATTTAGGTATTAGGGTTTTACCCTACTTTGTCTTATAAATACTCTTGTAAACCTTTATTATAATCAATCAATCAAAGTTTAAGATCAATAATTCTCTAGTTCTTCTCATCTAATTTTTAAGGAGCTCGCACACGCTAAAAGTGGTGCCTTATCCCGATACAACCCCTAACCGGCTCGTATCAATTGGTGCTTTCATTGAGAGCTCTCGTTGAGAGGGCTTACGATTAGGGTTTCAATTAAAAAAAAGTTACTGTTCATCGCACTGTTCATTGAGTACTATTCACGCTACTGTTCATCAGGAAAAAAATTGTTTTTTGTTTTTTGTTTTTTGTTTTTCGAGTTAATGTTCATGGCATCGAGCGGATGTCATCGGGATGCGGAATATGCACTACTTAAACTTTTGCAAATGGGTACGGTGGCCGAATACGAGAATGATTTTAAGATTCTTATTAATCAATTAACGGGGATCTCAGAATCTTTACTTAAATCGATTTATATCTCGGGACTTCAACCGCTTCTACAATGTGCACTCTTAAGGTTAGCGCCTACCACTTTAGGAGAAGTCTGTTCCATAGCCCGTATAATGGAGGCTCGTTTTGAGATAATTGCAGGGAAAAAGCTGAACATTGAAGAGAAAATGGATATCGTTCTATCATGGCCAAGTGAAGAAGCTCCATATGTGATTAAAGAGTCCTTAAATGCTAATGAAGATATTGCTGTTGTTGAGGTTATTAGCGCGATAAACGATGTTTTTGATATTGGTGAGATTAATGTGAAAAGCATGGAAGTTCGTAGTGAGTTTAGCGAATTTTTAGAAATTAAAGAAAGTGTGGAAGATGTTGTTGTGGGTGGTGGTGAAGCGTGTAGGGTTGACGAAGATGAGTCGAATATAGTGATATCGCTACTTAAGAATGGAGGTGGTATATCTGACGATAGTATAGATGAAATAAATTTGGGTTTAATCAAAGAGTTTGTGATTAAGATATTGGAGGGTAGAGATGTTTCCGGCGAGAGTTTGGTTGTTTGTTTGAAGTGGGTATATTGCGAGAAAAGTCGTGGGTAGCAAAAGATGATGGAAGAATGGTATTGTGTTATGTCCAAGGCAAAGGAATACAAAAGAAGAAAAAGGCGAAGGCTGCAATTCAAATAAGATTATGGGATCCCGGATTACGCCAATGTTGCAGGAGGACGGACTGTCCAAATGACTCAAAAAGTCCAAACGTATGGCATAAAGATTATGTCATATAATCTATCTTTATTTACGTGTCTTTGTTTAGGATCATTTTCATGTTTATTTAGGAAAGTCAATTAAGAAATCTTTAAGACAACACCTTGAGGGCAAGGTGGTTTTGAAGGAGTGAGGAATGATACGCCTGGGCCGAGCCCATGGCCTATTATTTAGGTATTAGGGTTTTACCTTACTTTGTCTTATAAATACTCTTGTAAACCTTTATTATAATCAATCAATCAAAGTTTAAGATCAATAATTCTCTAGTCCTTCTCTTCTATTTCTTAAGGAGCTCGCACACGCTAAAAGTGGTGCCTTATCCCGATACAACCCCTAACCTCACACACACCGACAACTCATTTTGTGGATTTTTTTTTTTTTTTTTTTTTTTTTTTTTTTTTTTTTTTTTGGTGATTTAGCATTCCTCTTATATATGTTCCAAAATATTAGTACCCTCTACAATTAAAACTTCACAAATGCAAATTTATATGATATTTGGCCAAGCTTATTGAAAAAAACTTTTTCACATTTTTTTTAAGAACCCTTTAAAAAGCTAATAAGCTAATAGTCATATCATTCTCTCTTTTTTTTCAGTAACAAACACGAGGACATTGATATAGGCTATGTTTGGCACAAAGCTTTTTGAAGCTTTTTTGGGCAATGAGCGGTGAACAATGAGCTTTTTGATTTTTAGTGTTCGTTTGGCATGAGAGTTGTGGGCTTTGCTATTTTTTTAGGAAAACTCATTTTCTCTTCTTTACGAAGCTGTGAGCTTTTTTGTCTACTGCTCACAGCTCACTGCTACTACTCACTGCTACTGTTCACATCTACTTTTCCCAAACATAGCCATAATCCAATAGCTAAAACAATATTAATATGAAACGTAAGCAATTATTACCTCCAAAATCTTTGTCGAAGTCAGACTCCAAATTAGAGGTGTTCACGGATCAGGTAATATCCACACTAACTAAAAACCGAAACCGAAACCGAACAAGAAAAAACTTAACCGAATTTGTAACCGAACCGAACTGAACTAAAAGATTGGTTATCGGTTTGAATATGGGTTTGGCAATGAAAACCGAAACCGAACTGAAAATGAAATTCATATAAATATATATCTTTTCTATGTATATGAAAAATACTAAAACCCTTTCTTAGTATAAATATAACATTATTTAAGCTTGAAAAAAAAATGTGCTAAAAATATATGTAATTAAATGAAAAAATAATAAAAATTATGTAATTCGGGTTATTCAATTCGTTTTCAGTTATAGGGTTCGGTTTTTTGTTATTCGGTTCGGTTGAATCAAATTTGAATTTGTTTCGGTTCGGTTTTTTATTACCCAGGAAAAAATTTTAACTGAACTAACCGAACGAATAAACCGAATAACTCGATAACTAAACCGATGAACACCCTACTCCAAATTCGTTTTCTATCGATAGCTGGTTTAGGTTTATGCATGCATTGTTTTTTCGTATATATACAAGCCCATATTCCCATTAAAGCCCATTACCAGACCAATATTTATAGGTATTTATAGGCTCAAGCCCATATTCCCCATTAAAGCCCATTAACAGACCAATATTTATAGGTATAAACCCATTTCAATATAGGCTCAAGCCCATACAACTAGGAATGTTTATGCATATTTTGTGTTAGTTACTAAAATCCATCTTAGGCATGGAGAGCAGTGAACTACTAGCATAACTAAAAACTGTATTTTGTATTAGTGTCATGTTTGGCGAAAATAGCTTTAGCTGAAAGCGGAAGCAGTAGCGGTTTGATTTGTAGTGTTTAAAAAACTTATAAACGAAAGTTGGTTCGCTGTCTACGAAACACTAATTGCTATACCCTAGTTCTATATATCATTTTACTACTTCTAGATCAAATCGAAGACCCAAACTATGAGAAATAAGTTAACTACTGTCGTATAAAATAACAGACGACCTGCTACTACTAGAAGTGTTAACAAACGATGGACTCGTTAGGATTTGTAACATCTCATAACAGATTAGAATCAAAATGGGTCATTTTATACAACGGGTTAAACGAGATGGCAGACTACAGGGTTGGGTTGACTCGAGTGGCTTTTAAATTGGTGCACTCAGGGACAGAACTTGAACGTTTTTATTGGAGGGGTCATCTTATAAAATATGTATTTTAGAGGGCCGATATTCTAAAACGCTGAAAATTTTCTTTTAAACATGACTAAAACTAGAAATAAAAAGGAATAAAATGTATACAGGATCAAAGAATTTTGGGGGGCCACAACCCCCTTGGTCCCTTCTATGTTCCGTTCATGGGTGCACTGATGCAACTAAGTTAGGCATAGTGAGCAACTCAGTTTTGAGCGGCACGCTTTTATTAGAGTTGGATTACGCCTTCGACTTTAAAAACTTTAAACTGGTCTCGAGTTAATTTATTAGCGAGGTAGTATGGTTATCTAGATTCTAAGTAGAGCAAGTTTTAACATGTTTTCACATATTGAAGACACAATACAACGTGGTGGTACATAACATATTTGGTGTGCATGCGCCTGTCTTAGACGGCGGAGACCAAGAGTGAGTAGTTATATTTTCTTCGACTAATAGATTTTTAAGTTGGTACAAGATTATGCATCATTTCTGAGGGTGTTTGTTTCGGCTTATGGCTTATTTGGTTTTTGGCTTATGTTTAATAAGCTAACTTTTTGTGGCTAATTTTGAAACTTTTTGGCTTATATAAGTTTATTATGTCGTACTGAACTTATATAAGCCAAAGTTTCAAAATAAACTACAGAAAGTGAACTTATGAAACATAAGCCCAAAACCAAATAAGCCCTAAGCCAACTATATAAGCCGAAACAATCAACATTCTACACACAAAACTAAAATGCGTGTACAGTAAGAAATTTGCGGCGGTAACTCAACAACTTAGATTATGTAAGAAAATATATCTAATAGATAGACAAATGCTAAATATAGACTTATCATGATTATCATAGAAGGCAATTAGAGCGCCTCAGATTAAGCCGATATGTGCTGATTACAATGGCTATCATAATAATATAGCAGATTTACAAATAGGTTCTCCTTGTGTTCATGGGATCACCCCATTTATGAAAGTTCACCTTACGGACACTGACCATCATACTAAATTACAGCAACGAGAAAGTTGTTTTACAAGAACTTCCATAACATCGATCTAAGCAACAATGGGGTAGGATGCACAAGTTGCAACACCTGCAATGACACATCAAAATGAACATTAGCTTTAGCTTGTAAACAACTCATCAAGAAAGCTTTAGCTTGAGTTTTCATTTATCTTAGGATGTGAAAAACATTAATTAAGCAGATATGATTGAGAACAGATGACGGGTGAGGGACATACCACACATGTTTTTACCCATCTCCATTTTGAAGTAACCACCCAAACCCCAATCCGCTCCCCATGAGTTCTTAATGAGCCAGTATGGAACACCGTTTTCTTCACCATATCCAACTGCAACAACCGCATGGTTCACATCCTGTTCAAAATCATTCAGACATAAGCACGTTTAGCTTCTTTCATCTTCATCGAAACCAATCAATTTATAAAACCAGATGAGTTAAAAAGAAGTTCACCATTGGATCACTGCCACAGCTATCGCTGGTGTAAACTCCTCCGGTGTATTGTTTAAAGTTTGCAATCACTTGAAAGGCCACACTCACTGGTCGAACAACACCTACTGCATGCTTTAATTCATCCTCGGCACCCTATAAACAAATTAGTTAGATATAAATGGCATTGCTTCAGTAAGTTATATAATAGTACGACTTTAAGATGACTTTTGTTTCTTACCATGGTGATGTTGACAGCATCAAGAACACGGACAGCAGCATTCTCTGCTGAGTATTTGCAAACACCATCGACTCCAGTGTAAGGATAGGCTTCCTCTGAGTCAAGTCCACCATTGTATTTGATGTATTCATATGCTTGTGAAGGCAACCCACCGTTGCATCCAAAGTTATTGAAATCACCGGCACAGTCTACAAGCTGCTGCTCAGATAGAGAAACTGACTTCCCGTAAGCCTGTGCATAAGCAGCCTCAAGAGCTCCAGTAGTACTGCATAACGATGAGTAACAATTATTGTTTAAGCTATCCAGAAACAACACTAAAATTATGTTAAGCTTACTGAGATTTTATAAGATGTACCTGAATGTCCAACAAGATCCACAGGATCCTTGATTCTTTACTGGGCTCACGATTCCTGCTTTCCTCCAATCTTGCTGCAGTAGTATAACAATTAATATGACAATATGGTGATTAAACAAGCACATATGTTTTACTAGTCGCTTTAAAGGTCATAATTAATCACAGTGGCCAATCATATCTAGTACTCCGATACTCCTTTGATTTTACAATGTTGTAATATCATCTCCTTTTTTTATCCATGGTCATATGAACTTATCTAGCACTAGTCACAGCTAAAGCTAATACTAATGGAACATGACATATAGTTAAGTTTGTTGATACGCAGAAAATAAACCAACTTATTTCATAAAAGAATCCAAATTGTAAATATTAGTATCGGGTTTGAGCTACTATAGTAATGATTTCTCTTTCATTTGCCGGTTAATGGTCATTATCATGAGACCAATTATAGCTACTTCTATAAGCAAACATGACTAATAGATGTATAGAGTGTATATACCGTCAGAGGAACGACAACATCAGTGAGCTTGTGACTGCCCTTTTTAGTAGCAGAACAGTGTTGAGCAGCTCCGAGTCTCCCTTTGCTGAATTCTTCCCATGACATATCAGCAAACTCTGTTACAAACATCACAGCATAACGAATCATCACTCCCAATTCACAACAAAAAAATATAAACAACTGGCACATCTATAGTAGAAAGAAATTCACAAAAAACACGTACGTAATCTGTGCTTGTTAACTTAATCGTTATTACTGTAACACGCTATCTTCCTAGATATCTACAAGGCGCAGAGCTTTTTAGAGATTTTTGGGGCGATGAGCGGTGAGGAATGAGCTTTTTGATTTTTAGTGTTCGTTTGGCAAAAGAGCAGTGAGCTTTGCTATTTTTTAGGAAAGCTCATTTTTCCAATGCTTCTTTAAGAAGCTGTGAGCGGTGAGCAGTGAGCTGGACAGCTCACATCTACTGCTCACCTACTGCTCACAGTTACTTTTGCCAAACATAGCCATAGTATCATAAAGGTATTAGCTTGATAAGTAGTCCATACAAATTCTATAGCCGAAATAATATCATAAAAGGTACTAACTTGATACCACAAATTTGTTTATATGTGGGACAAACAACACTCGGACCTAATCACCTAATAACGTTTTTAAGTTGGTTCTGCTGAAATAAAAAAACGATTCTTACTAGATGATCTATATCACTAACAAGCATAACACAAAGTATCAATTAAGCTAAGTAATTCATATACAGGATCATAACTTAAAAGCCTTTGACTTTTATAAGGAAAACTCACCATTGACTCCAAGAGTATATGATAAGCCCTTGCTGTTATGCGATTCTATCATCTCCAAACTCTCAACGAAATTCGAGTACCTCTTCTTCATCTCATCATTACTTCCATATTTCTTCCCATACCTATATTGTAACAAAATTCACTACACTTTAAATACTACTAGTATTAACTTTTTCAAAATATAACACCCTTGCCTCTGGAGACAAGGTCAAGGGTTCGATCCTCACTCCTTGCAAGGCCGGAGGTCCTTTTTCTACCTTTGGCGGAACCGGAAGCAGCCTCTCTACCCTAGGTAGGGTAAGGCTGTCTATGTCTCAACCTCCCCATACACCGTGAAGACGGTATTGGGACCCATAACCCTTTATTAACTTTTTCAAAATATAACATACTTTTATACATTAAGAATCAATATATATAAATAAACCTGTGCGCGAAACGAGCAAAGGTAAGAGCATGTTTAGTCTGACCAATAACTTGTAAAACTGCAGCCTCAATCTCATGTAAACCATCCGACACTACTTGTCGAATCGGATTCTCATCCGTAAAACTTGATCTAGTCGCGTGTGCTGATACTGCACACGCGACGATGATCAAAAAAATGAATGTAGACACACTAGACATGTTTTTTTTTTTAGAAAAAGAAGTAGTAGTGTACTTGATAGATTATAAGTGTGTGTGTGTTTATAAGGAGAATGGATCAAGGATAGATTCTCTGATTGTTTGTTAGTGTTTTTTACTACTTTGAATAATGGTCGTTGATTTTTACACGTGGATGGTGTGGATTGGTCAATGGATGAAGTGGGCCCCACCTTAGCTAAAAATGATGGGCTACTATTGGATACATGTGGTTTCATGTGATTGGGTAGTTTGCTTTATTGAATTTTAGGGGCAGAAAATAAAAAATTTGTTTTGTTTATTGGTTAAACATGTAATGGATTTTGCTTTTTTCTTCTAAATGATGTTTATGCTTATTTGATCACGCTTTTAGCTTATAAAGATCATTTTTATTTGCACTCTTTCGATTTACATAAATGTGTAAGGCAAATGAGCAACAAGCTGAGTCGCTAGCACTTTTTGAATTGCAAAGTCAATTCTTTTAAAAACTACGTTTGTAGATCTAGCTGTCATAACATTGTTATGCATAACTCGTTAGACTCTGTTGAGGAGCTCCACAGCCTCATGTGCAAGTAAACAAAAAGTATCAAATGCGAAAGGAATAAAAACATGTTGATTTTCAATACACGCTTTCTCGTGTTTTGCCACTTTGTACGATGCGGCTTTCAAAGAAGCTTGTCCTACTGTAAAACTCTGGCTATTCAAACCCATGAGAGGAGAAACCCTGTTAGATCCACACATGCATGTTTCCCTCCAACCCATCCAAACACAAAAACGTGTGCCGGTCTGAGTGTGGATCTTCCATCCAACGAATCATTCAAAAAGTTCACATGTGCTACTTTCTTGACAGAGATCCCAGCACGCCTGCAAACGTCAAAAAGGACATCCCTAAACATATCGTGTTTGTACTTGAAGCCCGGGAGCTCTTTGCAATGAATTATGAACTGCGTGTTCCCGAAAGGAATCCAATCACGCTTAAGTAATGTGTTTTCGTGGTAATGCTTTCGACAGATTACAATGGAGAACACATTTTGTATATTAACTTATAACTTAGGCCAGAAATCTTTTATATAATACAAGAATTACATCATTTTAGAGTGTTTTTGCAAAACCCTTCTCATTGAAAAAAAATTGGACCAATAGGAGAGCTCGATTTTGACACATAAGCGAAATCAAGCAATATGATTGGCCAATAAAAAGTCAAAATTGAATTGATTTTGGTCAAACTTTAATAAATTTGGTGGAGAATTTGATTGATAAAAAAAACACATAAAAATATATGTGTCAAATTTATGAAAATAAAAACTTAAAAAACGAGGAGGTAATTAATTAAACCTTAGTGATTGAATTTTAAATATATTAGAGTTAAGTGTAAAATTATAAGTCTCCATGTTTTTTAATAACTTTAGATAATAAACAATTAACCCCTTACACTTTATACCCCTATACTTTATAATGTTAACTTTGTTTAAAATAACATGAGTAATAGTATTTTTTTTTTTTTTTTTAACTTTCATCTATTAAAATAAATTTAGTAAATATGCGAATTAGTTTTAATATACGTTAAATATTTTTTAAACTAATGTTAGTTTTAAACTTTCATCTACTAGAATATTTTTTTAAATAAGGACTCATGTTACTATATAAAAGTTTAATTTATTCGTACACGGATTTGAAATACGGTTAAATTATTAGTAACGGGAATATATATATCAAATGGTAAGCATGAGTTACTGTGATATGAAAATAAATATATGTGATTCTACTTATAACAACGACTCATGAAATTGTTATTTAAAACTTATATATGGATATCCATAAAAACATTTTAAAAACATTACGGAGCATATTTTAACTTCATCAACGCTCATTATGTGCCACTAAATTTGTACATTTTTTACAACATAATATTAATAGTTAAAGTTAAACAACAATATCAACCTCAAACTCAACATCTCTATCAGTTAAAAACGTTATACACAGCTAATTAATAAAAAAAACAAACAAAAACATATCGGTTAGATAGTCATTCTTTAATATAGAAGGTGTTTTCTTTAAACTATAAAAAAAATGCATGCATCACAATCTTTATTTGATAAGAATCACCTCCTAAATCAAAAAAAGAAAAACTACGTAACGAAAATATAAGTAAAGAAATACCACAATTACAAAACACATCGTAAATTGATAGCACGGGTTTGCAAAACTGAAAGCATATATTACTAACATCTCATGCAAGTCAAGTATTATCATGTGATTTTACTTGAATAATAAAATATAATTTTTAATCCAAAAGCATTCTCCTAAAATAATAGGTAGATTAGAACATATATACATATGATTTTTTATCTTTAGTCTACTAAGTAAAACTATTTGAAACATGTTAAGTGGTTTATTTTTTAATCGATAATAATATATAATCAAATCAAAATTTTAAAACCCTGTGCATGCACAGGTATTATAACTAGTTTAAAAAATAAGGAGATATCTTGAAATTGTTTAAGATATGCCGGAGAATCTGCAAAATTTGATCTTGATGATATTTTTTTATTGAACCATGGTTACAACCTGTGTTTTATAATCTGATAATGTTATCCGAATTGCCAATCTTGTAAGATAGTTATATATTAAAAATAAATAAATAAATAAATAAATAAAAAGCAAATGATATTGAGAAATGGTATTAAATTGAGTCACATTTTTTAATTCATTGGAACTAAAAGTTAAGACTTTTGCTAACGAAGATGGTGAGATGTTAAGGTGCCGAATCACATCGTGACATGTGAGATTTTGACTGCGTTAACAAGTGTATAAAATGATCGTAGATTTGGTCCAAACTTCACCCGATTGATATAAATGACGTTTGATGAAAAATTTAAAAAAAAAAAGACATTAGTACGATCCAAGCTCACAAGCATGTGTACTCAATTGGAAACATCAACTTGGTTTACTCCCAAAGCACATTCATCAACTTAAGAGTTCACATTTTTCCGCCATGTTTACAATAGAAATTTACTATGAAGGCGACATCTCACCAACCGAAGAGTCTCGGTTGGTATAAAAGTAGAAGATTTTAAGTGATATTAGTAACGATCCACAACCATTCAACCTCAACAATTCTTATGTCCTAAGTCAGTCTAAATATATCGAGAAATGGTTCCTCCTCCTGTTTAACTATCGAGAATCATAACGAGTTCATATATACAACTGATTTGGGAAAATCAAACTAGCTAGGTTAAGGTATATAAGTATATAAGATTACTAATCTTAGAAAATGTGACACTATAAATCTTAGAAAAATTTGAGATGCAACAAAATAGTATTCGGTAGACAATAACATGTTGTAGGTCCATTAGGCCCATTCTTACATCATCCACAGGTTGATTATGTGAAAGAACATAGAAAAATATCTTCTGAAAAAGAAGAAAAATCAATTGTCAAATGAGGTGTTCTTGAAACTGATAACTCACGACTAGGGGTAGAAACGAGCCGAGCCGTTCGTGAAAAGTTTAGGATTGGATCGGTAAAAAGCTCGAACAAGCCAGCTCGAGCCCGAGGTCGAGCCTAAGTTTGGACTCATTTAATCATCGAGCTCGAGCTCGAGCTCGAGCTCTATACAAAAAGTTTGAGTAGGCTCGCGAGCCTAAACGAGCCCTAGAAATATATACGTAAACATATTGTCTACACATATAAACGAGCTTAAAAAAAATTCACGGCCCGAGCTCGAGCTCAAATATTAGGCTCGAAATGAGCTCTCGAGCTTTATATATATAAATGAGCCGAGCTCGAGCTCTGGCAGGCTCGGGCTCGTTTTCACCCCTACTCTCGACTAATGGTGGTTGGTAGCCAAATAGACAACAATTTCATTTGTTGCATAATTTTCTGAAAATATACTTATCATTTTTTTAAGTTGTATGTACCTTCGTTAAGATCAGACTATTTAATAACTAGTTTTTTGAATTTCGATTATTATGTGTACGAACTTTTTGGTATCGAATCAAGTTACTGGGAATAGAATCATATATTTTTGTGAATCAATACGCAAAATAATCAAAATATAAAAAGTTAGTTGATAAATAGTCTGATCTTAATGGACATACAACTCAAAATGTAAGATACATTTTCGGACAATAAATCCTTTAAATAAATAAAACATTTGCATTCTTATTCTACAAATGATGCTAAAATGAGTCAAATGACCTTTAACTAAAAAGTAGAACTATATATTTTTCAACACCACGTATTAACATGACAAACTATATTGATATAGACGTCAATCAAAGTTCAATATATTGCCGTCTCCAACATAAATTTAGTGACTTTAGTTTTGTATCAAGGTATTTGTTGCATATGGTAGTGGAATTATATCGTGCTAAGATATAAAACACGATCTCTTAAACAATTATTAGTGAGTCTTATGATAACGTATAGTTTAATAATATTCATAAATTAAGTCGATATATTTAATGTTTTTCTATCTTGTGCTCTAGGGCACAGGATAATTTAAAAAAAAAAAAAAAAAAAAAAAAAAAAAAAAAAAAAAACAACTAAGTGACTCACAAAAAAGAACTCAAAAACCAATAAAAAAATGTGTTTCTTGTGAGTCTATGAGTTCTTTTTTGTATCTTTTTTGCGTTCTTATTCTATACACTTAGAGCACAAGATAAAAAAAACTACTTAACACATTCACTTAACTTAACTTATGAATATTATTAAACTACATGTTATCATAAGACTCACTAATAATTGTTTAAGAGATCGTGTTTTATATCTTGCACGATAGAGTCCATAAGTTTTTTTTTTTTTTTTTTTTTTTTTTTTTTTTTTAATTTTTAATTTTTATCATCATCATCATCATCATCATGTGCCCCTAAGAAATAAGAAAGAAAAATCCATATAATTAATGTGTAGCATAGAGGAAAGCAAGAAACTAGTTATGCACTAAGCCAATTACTAGTTTACGGGTATATTTTGCAGCGAGTACTTATAAGTGTTTTAAAGAAATTAGCAACTAGTTTTGTCTACAATATTTGTTTAGCCACAAGCAACTAATTAGTATTTTTAATTTTTCTAAACGCTCAATAACAAAACATTACTTTTAGTAGTATTTACTAGCAACTAACATTTACATGTTTATACCTAGTAATTATAAGCATACAACTATCCTCTTAAACAATTTATCATAACAAACAGTTATTTCTTCTTGCTATTGCTTACTGTCACTATTTTACACCTTCTTCTTGCTACTGATATCTTCGCAAAATATACGGGAAACTGTAAGCCTTACCATATCGATCCAATACCTAAAAGCCGACGCAGAGTAGGTTAATACTTTTGAAAAATCAAAACTCTCAAGTCTAACTCAAAGATGTTGGTATCAAATTGTTGGTTTTTTCTAAGTATTAGCTTGGCAAAGTTGATTATAAGTACAAAATAAAACGATATTTTTATGTTTAATGACGTTAACAGCTAAGAAATTCACTAATATCTTGATGTAAACTATGCTAACCAATTCTATACGTATCTAACATTGACAATGCATTGATTGTGATGTGAATATTTTTATTTGGTTTTTAGTGAAAAGGAATATATACAATAAACTAATGGAATTAATGGTCATTGTGATTCCAAGTCGAACATAGATTCTAGAAGATAAAGTACTTTATCTAAAAATATCTAACTACAATAATGTCCATCTTTTAAATAATTTTTTTTATACTCCGTATATATTTTGAAAAAGAGTTTATTACGACATGTTGATTAAAGTGACAATGCCGTCTTGTCGATATCTAGACTTTGTGAATAAATTAACGAGATGGGTCGTTTTTGTTCATTTTCGAGTGATGTTAAATTCGGTGCCCACAACCCATTACCTAGTTTGTTAGTAAATTATGCGCTTCTCTTTCATACACATATACACACATATATAAGATGTGTCTAATAAAAATATCAATAACCTGTAAGCAGTAGCCAAAGCTCACCACTCACAGCTTTTTAAAAAAATATTAGGAAAATGAGTATTCTTAAAAAATAGCAAAGCTTACCGCTTCTTTAACAAACTAACAATAAAAATCAAAAAGCTCATTGCTCATCGCTCCAAAAAACTCCAAAATGTTTCACGCCAAACATAGCCTATATAAAGCTTCTAAAGTTATCTAACATATAAGTTGAGGCATTTTTTTAAGTACTTAAGTTGTTTGGTTAGTAGACATAACCACACCATATACTTTTTCAGGCTATGATAGACTACGAACACGATAAAAGGAAAAATCAAAACATTACATTTATAAACCATGAATTTAGTTTTATAATGAAACAAAAAACACAAAGAATTGAATTTTGCTTTGCGGTACATGTTGTCAAAAACCATTACCAAAATCATACTCCATGTCAATTCACAACTTAATAGACAAATGCATTAGATTGTAGCGTGACGGCAACATATTTGCATTATCGGCAAACTGGGCGTTAGAAGGCGTGGAGCTGGAAATTTCGCACCTATTCAAGAGTATTGAGCTAGGTGGTCACCATATTTTTTCCCACATCAGTCAAAGAGAGAACTTTTAATAGCTAATATACCATGGTGCATATGATTCAACCAGTTTGATATAAGTGCTATGTTGTTGATTATGCAAGGTTGGTTTCAAGTAATATACATCTATATTACAAGAAATTAACTGTTGCATCATTATAAATTTGTACAAATTCTCAAACTTTTTAGTTTCTAAAAAGTGATAGTTTATCTTCTTAATGTATTTAGCCATGTTGTTAACGAGTGATGGAGTAACGAACATGGAATAAAATTACGATGTAATCGGTTATATTCATGTAGAGACATCAAATATTAGCTTATGGTTAGAATTTAAAGCCAAATATACTTGCTTTGTTAATATGTATTTAGGGTAAATTCCTTACTTGTCAATTGTCATCCAATCCGTTCTACAAAGCTGCCAATTTTGTATCAAAGGCTAATAAGTCTATTTATTTTTTTCTTGTCCAACGCTATATAAGCCTATTCTTCAACTCTACATATTCATAAATAAGTAGCTATAGAGATTTGTTGGTTAATATTTGTAGTATTATATGCAACTATAAATAATATGACCTGTCTAGTGTCTAAGTTTAAAGTTTAAACATTCATTTTGTGTAATGCAATTTTATTCGGCTCATAAAGCCCAAAGTGGTGGGCTTACTATGGATACTTTAAAGCCCGTTTGTCAGCATCTTTTGCTAACTACAAAAAATTAATAAACTAATTACAATGAGATTTATACATTTTTTTTTTTTTTTAACATGGGCTTCCGACTCGACATTACGAGCCGACTAATCCACGGCGACTACCCTTTGCTAAGTGTAAAAACTGTAAAGAAGTAATCACATGTGTGGGTTCTATCTTGGCTCTATCAAAGCTTCATAAGTTAACCAAATCTTAAAAATGTTTAGTAAACAACCACCAAGGAATAATTTTCATATGGAGATCGACTGTGGTTTGTGATTTATAGTATATCTAGAAGAAAAAATTTAACGGTTAGCCGCAATGTGGAGTCTGCTGGCAGTTGAGCAGCCATTGTCATTTTACCAAATTCATAGATTGATTGAATGTAGGAGTATAAAATTTTGACACTCTGTCTTGTGGTTGGTACGTATCAATTCTTGCTACATGCTACTACTATGACCTATTGCTCAACGTAGAAAATATGCTTTTTAGGCAGCTAGTATGTCCTTTTTATTTATTATGTCATATCATAATTAAATGGTGGTAGTTTAGTCATTCATTTGTGTTGGAAACTTCTACACCAACCCGAATATCGAAACACGGAATCTAGAGCTTCCACGTCGAGTACCAAGCTGCAACACCAAATATGAAACCCGTGTTGGACGACAAATCAAGAAGAACAACAAGACTACAAAGATATCAACTAAAGTATAAACAATAAGCAAACTGTTGATACAAAAGTTGGGCGTACCTGGTTATTGGGCTTTGCTCTTATATCAATTGATTCCTTAGTACTTTGTTACCTGCGTACTAAGAAAAAGAACAACACCGTTAGGCTTATCGAGGGATTGTCTCCCCCGATTAGACTCCGGCGTGAGAGTAAGTAATCGAATTTGGGTTTTGGTTGAAGAGTTTAGGGATTGTGTGAATCGTACCTTGAATGAGAATCGTATGATTCTATATATAGGGGCTAAGAAACCGTGTTTCTTGCTCCTTACTCTTCGCACGCATGGTGCTTATCCGAGGTAAGGATATCTATTCCTTGAATAGATAATCCTTATCGGGTACCCGGTGGGTTAGAGTGGGCCTTTGAGCTTCGTGAGCCCAAGCGCTGATACTACGGCCCATACCATTTGTCATAGTAGCCCATTCGTGATGGGCTTAGGTGTAAGTAATGTCTATCATTTGGGCTTGCGGCCCAAATATAGGATATACGTCATCATGTCCCCCCAGTCTAGTATGTGCGGCGCGTAGCCGCGGGTACTAGACTTAATGTAAGCAGCGGTAAGCGTGGCGGGAAATTGAACAAATTGTTACCGCCTTTTTGGAGGTGCAATGCACCTAAATAGGTTCAAAATAGTTGCCTCGGTAATCGGGGATGGTGTCCACGTATCCCTTGGGATTCGGGAAAAAGTGCATGTACCCCTTCACCTTCTAACCACACATTCAATGTGAGTGGGTTCCACGTGGATAGGGATTAGGGTTTTACTACCCCTATATAAGGGTCACCGCCCCCCTTTTTTACACACACAGTAAAAACACACATAGCTACTATTCACCTTCTTCTTCATTTCTAGAGCGTTTTTTGCAGAAAACCTTTTAACCCTCGTAGGTAACTTGTGCGTCTGCTTAGGTTTAAGATGAAAATTGTCGCTCAATTGGATGAGTTTCGCTCTGCGATGTCCGTCGAGGATGTAATGCATTTTTCTTCCGACTATTTCGTGCCTTTGGATGTACATCCAGAGGTGCCAGATGTCGATGCGTGTATAGCCGACTTCCCCGAAGGGAAGATAGGTTTATACACGAAATTTTTTGAGTACGCTAATTACCGCGTACCTATTTCTGTATTTCTGAGCGACTTGCTCAATCACTATCGCCTTCACATCTCTCAGCTGCACTGTATAGGTGCGGCGAAGGTGTCGAATTTTGAGATAAACTGCCGTTTATTGGCGATAGAACCCACCGTGGACTTGTTCCGCTCTTTTTACCACTCAACGTGGTCAAACGGTTGGGTATCCTTTGCGAAGCGCCCGGGGGCGTTTCAGTGTTACACGGAAAAGGTTGACGCACTCAAGAATTGGAGGGAATATTTCTTTTGGGTAGACGACGTGGTCTTTCCCTCCGATTTTGAGTTTTATACTCAGGCGTCCTTACCAAGGGATGGACGCCCCGCACCCGGTTCATATAGGATTGCTGACGCGCAGACGTTAGATGCCAATCGATTGGCCATTAACCCTTATCCGGAGGAGTTTTTGGTTCATGTAGGATTGAGTCGCGCGTATTTTGGCGCAGCAGATGAGGTTCCCACTTTCCTAAGTGAGGATGGCCGGGGTGGGTGTTCATCCTTTGTAATTTGTTAGTAAGTTTTCCTTTCTTTTATTTCTTCGCGCATTTGCCAACTAATATTTCGTTGTTTTTCTTGCTTTATTGTTATATGTGCAGAGATGGACTTGTTCGCGGTCGTGAAGCTTGATAAGCCAAAGCAGGTCACTATAGGGGTTCGTCCATTGAGGGAAGGGGAGACACCCCTACTTGACGCGACCGCGGGGCATTTGACTGTTCTGCCCTCGGCCACCCCTGAGAGTACGCCCCCACTCGTGGTCGCGCCTGTGCAAACTGTAGCTCCCGAGGTGGTGGAGGAGCCTGCTGAGAAGGCGGTGCCTGAATTGGAGGTGGTGCACGAAGAGGCGCACTCAGGGTCATCTGATAGCATTCGGATTCTGAAAGCCTGAGGAAGTGCTGAGAGAGGAGGTTGCGCAAAGTTCGAAGCGCAAGGCTGAGGCTGGTGGGAGTAATAATAGGAAGAGGCGTCGCCACGTCATTGGAGACGCGGAGTCGAACGCAGAGGAGACTTCGACCTCTGGCGCTCGATTGAAGGTGGATGACACTTCCCCATTTTTGTAAGTATAAATTAGTGGTTCTCTCTCTTTTTCCCTCTTCATGCTATTATTACTTGTTGTAATTATTGTCTTTGTTGCGCAGGGATGATGGCGCAAAGGATGATGAAGTCTCCTCTCCACAGAATGAAAACAAGGAGGGAGGTACCTTTGCTGCTGATGGTGGTGAGGCGCAGCAACTACTTGATGAGTTGGCTGCGACTACTGCCCGTCAGGCTGAGCTGGTGGCGCAGCTGAAGGGAAAGCGTGCTGGGGAGAGTCGTGCTCTAGCCCAGAAGGAGGAGGAGCTGGAAAAACTTCGCGCGCAACTGGCGGGCGTGCAAGTTGAGCTTGGGGAGTCAAGGGCGTATGGGGAGAAAATCGCCCAGGACAAGATGAGCATCTTGGCTGATCTGCTATTTGCGAGGGCGAAGCTCAAGCAGATAAAGGCCAAGGCGTCGTGGTCTGTGTCGTTCCTTGAGGAGAAGAGATCTGAGCATTATGCTAGGCTTCAAGAATTCAAGGAGAACATGGAGAAGACGCTTGTGGCGTATGAGGAGAAGCTGCGCGCCCTTAGCATTGAGTACGACGAGGAGCTGTATCCTCATCTCATGTCTGTGATTGCTGAGCGCAGGTATTCTTACACCCTTATCTTTTAAAATTGTTTTCTTCACTCCATTGTTTATCTTATCTTGTTACCACTTTGTGAATGCAGGTGGTTGATCAGCCATGGGCTGCGTCTGGCAGCTCTAAGTACTCTAGAGTCTGCGGAAGTGGTGGAGGCCTTTGGGAAGGTCGTCCACTGCGCGATGGCGCGTGGCCGTTCGCAGGCCATGGAGGAGCTCCGCGAGGCCAAGTTGTTGGAGAAAGACTTGGCGGAGATTCCTGGATATAGCGCAACAGCGTACGATGAGCTGGTGCAGGCGATGGCGGGGCTGAAGGTTCTTGAGCTGCCCCATATTGGGAAATTGGAGCGTGACCAAGATGACCCCATTGATGTGCTCATGGCGGGTCTGACGTTGCAGCGTCATCTTGTGGAGAATGCCGAAGAGGAGTTAGATTATTATCTAAAGCCTGATCCCTCGCAGCTTCAAGTTCCAGTTTTTGCGCGGCCCCGTGACATTCTCAAGCCGTTTGCTTTGGAGAAGGAAATCCCTTTGAAGGAGGTGCTGGAGCGTCACGAGCAAAGAGTTGCCATAAAGAAAGGTATTAAGGGCAAGGCTGTGATGTGCGGCATCGGTGCTGCGCACCTTCCTCGATCTGATGGCGTGGCTGTCAGTGTTCCAACCGTTTCGCTTAAGGATGCTATAACCTTGAGGAAGCTGAAGGAGGCGGAGAGTTCCGCCGCACCAGAAGAGAGCCATGAGTTCCGCCATAGTATATAGGTTGTTTTGTAAATGTATGTATTTTCCTTGTAATTTTAATAAATATGGAATAAGATACATTTTGTTATAAGTTCGTAACTTAAATGTGCTTGCATTGTTTGCTAAGTATTGATTTTTTACTAAGTTTTTTTTTTTTTTTTTTAAGTGCGTGACTTAAATGTACTTGCATTGTTTGCTAAGTTTTATTATTTGACCAAGTGTTTTGGCTCGTTATGTTGCTAAGCTCGTACGGTGTACTTGGTATATGCGCATCCGTCGTGGGGTGCGCATTCGAATCTTACCTCGACGTCTCGAGGGTAAGGCGCTTAGCAAGGATTCGTGATCCAATGTTGATGGAAACAAGTCAATTAGTAGGTTAACTTATCCTTTATGCCGTCGTGGGTCTTTAAGTGGTGCATGCACGCCATGTAGGCAAAAATATAAGATAGACAATATTGACATATATGCAATAAAGTAAAAGTGCGCTATGGAGTTAGCTAGAAACCATAACATTTTATTAATACTTGCAAGTTTATTGAAAAAATGGAAAATAAAATTCCTAAAAGATAAAAGAAAGACAAACACTTATTGGGCACCTCGTAGGGTGTTTGTGTGTTTGTATGAGGGCCGTAGCCTAAAAGTAACATTTTTTGAGATTGCAGATGTTCCAAGTGCGCGCCAGGTCGTGACCTTCCATATCGCGCAACCTGTATGCGCCGTTGCCGAGCGCGTCTGTGACCTCGTAGGGTCCTTCCCATTTGGGTCCGAGTTTGCCTGTGTCTTCTGCGTGGCTTGCGTCATTGGCGCGATAAACAAAGTCCCATGGTCTGAATGAAGTGTTCTTGACTTTTGCATCATAATACTTCTTCATTTTTGCCTTGGCCTTTGCTTCTCGTATAGCTGCACGTTCGCGTCTTTCTTCCAGTATATCTAAGTCTATGCGCCGCTCTTCGTCATTTGTCGTGACGTTGACTTCTGCCGTGCGTATAGTAGGCATTCCTATCTCAGCTGGTATGACGGCTTCTGTTCCATAGACTAAGGAAAATGGCGTATCGCCAGTACTGGTTTTGATTGTCGTGCGATGCGCCCACAAGACATGCGAGAGCTCATCTACCCATCTTCCTTTGTGTCTGTCTAGGCGCGCTTTTATTCCTTAGCCTAGACTGCGATTGGCGCGCTCAACTAGGCCATTGGTTTGTGGGTGTTTGACTGAAGCAAAGTGTTGTGTTATGTTCAAATTGGTGCACCAATCTTTGAATGGGTTGTCACAGAATTGTTTTCCGTTGTCTGATACGATCTCGCCTGGTAGGCCGAAGCGACAGACAATATTGTCCCATACAAAGCGTTTGACTTGGTTACCCGTAATGTTCACCACAGCTTTTGCTTCGATCCACTTTGTAAAATAATCTATGGCTACGATGAGGAATTTTACTCCTCCCGCTGCGACGGGAAAAGGTCCTGCGATGTCGATACCCCATTTGTAAAATGGCCATGGTAAGGTAATCGGTGTTAGCTCGTGTTGTGGTCGGCGCGGAATAGGTCTATGTACTTGGCAGTTGCTGCACTTTCTTATTAGGTCGCGTGTGTCGCGGTGCATTGTTGGCCAATAGTAACCTGCCCTTAAAGCGCTTGCCACCACGGATCGTGGCCCTGAGTGCATACTACATGACCCAGCGTGAAGTTCGCGGAGTACATAGTCTGCTTGAAGGGGTCCAACACATCGGAGCCATGGTTGTAAGAAAGATCGCCGATAGAGTACGTTGTCGCGGAATTCGAATCGTTGCGCTGTGCGCCGTATTCTTCGAGCGTCTTTATTATCTTGGGGTAGGGTTCCCTTGCTAATAAATTCGATGATAGGTGTCATCCACGTAGGATCTTGTTCTTCTATCACCGTCGATATCTCCATATCAAGGATTGACTTGTTCTTTAGGGTTTCCACCAATACCTGTTTTGAAAGGTGTGCGAAGCTTGTGGATGCGATCTTGCTGAGTGCGTCCGCCTTTCTGTTTTCCCCTCTAGGTACTTGCTTTATTGTGAACCTATCGAAGTTTTTGATCAAAGATTTTGTCTTATCCAGGTATTGGATCATGTGGTCATCCTTGGCTTCGTATTCTCCAAACACGTGGTTAGCGACTAGCCGAGCATCTACATTTGCTTCTAGGTTGCGTACACCCATTTGGATTGCGATGCGTAGTCCAGCTAGTAGGGCTTCATATTCTGCCTCATTGTTTGTGGCTGTGAACTCGAAGCGTAGCGCATAGGTGAATTCCATGCCTTCTGGATTTGTAAGAATAAGTCCTGCGCCTGATCCATCTGCGCATGAGGATCCATCGGTGAACAGTGTCCATGGTTCTTGTAGATCCGTTTTTGCTGCAGATGTTGGGCCGTCGCCCTCTGGCTTCTCCACGATGAAATCAGCTAAGACTTGTCCTTTGATAGCAGTGCGCGGCCTGTATGAGATGTTGTGCTCACTTAGCATTACACTCCATTTTTGTAAGCGTCCTGATGCGTCTGGTTTAGAGATAACTTGTTTAATTGGCTGATCAGTGATTACCGCAATTGGATGCGCTTGGAAGTATCTACGCAGTCTTTTGGCGGCGAACACTAAAGCCAAGACCAGCTTTTCCATGGCACTATAGTTAACCTCTGTTTTCTTTAAGGCTTTGCTTACGAAGTATATGGGTGTCTGGACGGAGTCTCTGTCTGTCAATAGTACTGCGCTAACTGCTCCATGGGTTGCTGATAAGTACATGATTAGTTCTTCCCCTTGTCGCGGTGAGACGAGTTTGGGAAGAGATGCCAGATGGTGTTTGAGTTGTTGGAAGGCTTCCTCCGCTTCGTTGGTCCAGCGAAAGTCTCCCTTTTTTGTGCACTTCGTGAGTGTTTTAAAGAGAGGAAGGGACTTATCTGCTGACTTAGATAAGAAGCGATTCAGCCCTGCCAGCTTTCCATTTAGTGACTGGACTTCTTTGAGTGTGCGCGGGGAGGGGAGATCAATGACAGCCTTCGTCTTCTCTGGGCATGGTTTGATTCCATCGGGTTCTATTAAGTATCCGAGGAACATGCCTTCAGTCGCGCCGAAGGTGCACTTTTTGGGATTCAGTTTCATGTTTATCCGCCCCAGTGTTCGGAATGTTTCCTCGATGTCGCGCACCAACTCATCCTCTGTATGGCTTTTTATAACAAGGTCGTCAACGTAAACTTCCAAGTTGCGGCCTACTTGTTTTTCGAAAGCTGTGTCCACCAGCCGTTGGTATGTCGCGCCTGCGTTTTTTAAGCCAAAAGGCATTTTTGTGTAGCAGTAGACCCCTTGACTGGTGTGGAAAGCTGTTTTTTCTTCATCTTCCACTGCCATTTGGATCTGATGGTACCCTTTATATGCGTCTAGGAAGCACTTGAAGGGGTATCCACATAAGGATTCGACCTTCCAATCTATTTCTGGCAATGGATAGCAGTCCTGCGGGCATGCTTTGTTGAGGTCTGTGAAGTCCACGCACATCCTCCAACTACCATCGCTCTTCTTTACCATAACTGGGTTAGAAAGCCAATCGTGGTAGTACACTTCGCGCATGATGCCCGCATCTACTAACTTGTGTACTTCCTCCAAAATAGCTTTTGCACGATCTGGAGCCTGGCCGCGCTTCTTTTGTCGTATTGGAGGGTATCCTTGTCGGATTTGTAGCTTGTGCTCTGTGATAGAGCGAGGCACTCCTGTCATATGTTTTGGTTCCCATGCAAAGATGTCTAGGTTCTTTTGCAAGAGTGCGCATACGGCTGCTTTACCTTTGTCAGATAAAGATCCTCCAATCGAAACTTGTTGTTCCGGATAGTCTGGGTGAATAGCGATGTAACACCCCCAAAATCGTCACGTCAGCGGAAGACTTAAAATGTCAGCGGAAGACTTTTTGGGTGTTACTTCGAGGATCTTTGTCACAATCATAGAAAACGACACAAAAGTGACGCTTTAAAGTTTAATTCATTCAAAATACCAAATATTCGAGACATCAAGATGTTTCATAATTTAAACAACAAGTTTATTTAAATATGTCAAAATGTTTATTTAAGCCCATGTCGGGTTATAAGCCCACTCCGTGCCTTCAAGTTCCTTCTCGTATAGTTACCTGAGATAAACACATGCTAAAAAGTGTCAACACAAAGGTTGGTGAGTTCATAGAGTTTATAGTTTCGAATATCGATTTCCAAAATCAAAGAGTTTATAAGTTCACAGTGTTTATAATAAGAGCTGATTATCCAAATTAAAGTGTGAGGAAATCCATAATGTTCATGGTTTAAATTGTTGATTTATCAAAATCAGAAAATGAGTGATTTCCTTATTAATTCAAAAATAGTCAGTTGGGTTACCCTTCACCGGGTCAACACCCAAAATAGTTAGTTGGTTTATAAATCCATTTAACATGAGGTTCAAATCACAAGTTAAGAGTGTATTGTAATCACATACAATCAATAAGTTTAAATCAATGTTCCTGTTATTGCCTTAAGCTCATGATACTCAACGATTAACAGCCAGTCATAATCTCAAGTTATGACGGTAAGTAGTAGGCCCTCAAGATAGGTATTTGCCAATAACCTATTTATAAGAACAATAAAGTGCGCCTGGTGTTTTCTCCAACAACCAAACGAGGATTGTCAATCACTAATAGTACTATCCACATTTATTTACGTTCACCCTTCAAGTGATTAAGGTTCATGATCGAGGGACTTTTGGCAATAGTAACTTAAGCAAATAACATTGGCCTGACGGTATTTCAATACCCGGTATAAAAGACTTGTGTTCGAGTTTTAAGCATGTATCTCCCCCACGGGAAAATAGTTAAAGAGTGGGCTATGAAATCACAGTAATATGTAAATAGTTAACGAGTACTTGTAAAAGTATAAAACAATAGTTAAGCATGTATCTCCCCCAAAAATGTTTATAAATCATTATAAAACAATTAAGAGTAGGGGCTATGACTCACCTTAGTAGTACAGTAGTAGTGGTAGTAACAAAATCTCAACGATGCAAGGCAACGGCTTCACACACAACCTAAAAGATATGATATGTTTTAGTTGATAGTCTAAGTCTAGTTTTATCGCAAATATTTGTTATTCAGTTGTGAACAAGGCTCGTGTTCGTTTAAATGTTTGAAGTTCAAGAACAAAGTTATATATATAACTCGTAAGTAAAATGATCGATGATTGATATAAGGTTAGTTTTTATAACGGAAATGAAATAGACGTATCGTTTTAAAAGGAATAAATAATGTATCGTTATATATATCGTTAAAATTTATTATAGTTACGCGAATATTTATATCGTATATATTTATAAGAGTTTTATACTAAACATGTGTATATTTAAAATATTAATATTATTTTTATAAAATAATATTTACAGAAATTCCTTTACGTTTTACCAAAGTTACACTTTTAACCCTAACGAATATGATTTTACACCGTTAGTCCGTAGTTAACAATAGTTTCATTTTAAGTCCAAATAATATCAATATTTACATTTTTCAACTCCAATTATCATTATTACAGTTTTAAACTCAGAAAATCAGAAATTACAGTTTTGACCCAAAGTTTGCAAAGTTTACACTTTTAGTCCCCGGTTATGAAAATTTGCAAATTTAGTCCAACAATTACCAACTTTAAAACTTAATATTTTTATTATTTCAATAAGCTCATAAAGTGTAGAACAGCTTATTTAAATAGCTTATTAGCTTATTTCCTTTGTTATTCACAAAATGGGCCTAACGAGTCCAATTAAGGGCCCGTTAACGTTTTTCAATCCAAAGGGTTTGGGGAAACACTAGGTTTATCAAAATCCATCATTTTAAGTTCTAATAGCATTTCAAAAGAGCTTTTATCATCAGCTTATGGAATAAGTTTAAAAACTGCTTATTGGACTTATAAGGCCCAATGTTAACTTATTTCCTTTTAAGATTTCTGTCAAGTACACGATTGCTTTGGCCATTGAAAATGACTCAAATGAGCTTTTTAGATCTAATTATTTACGTTTCCTGGTTGCTAGCTAGGTGGTTAATGAGGTCGAACTATAAAAGTGGTATATCATGCGTCTAGATTTAAAAATAACGAGGCTAAGTGTTTGACCAAAACTTATATCAAAACAGTTTCAAAGACTTAGAATTTTCTAAGTGTTTTTAGTAAAATCGTATAGGTCCAAAAGGGTAAGGAACGTGTGATTTTATGTACTTATACGTTAATATGGTTTCCAAATTGTTATAGGAACTCATTAACGACTTATTGAATAAGTAGTTTAATAAATAAAATGTACATGTCGTGTTTAAGATTAACGAAATAATGGTATCAAGTGTATGTGCTAAAATTAGTATAGTGATATGTATAAAATAGAAAGGTAGTTTACCTCACCTAAAATGGTGGGGTAAAAACGTATGTATGGATCGAGCTGGGGCAAATGGGTAGCGTGGCTTGTCACACGACCTTCCAAAGGTCCAGGAATGAGAGATGATGGTGCTAGAACTTGCTTCGAATTCCTCGTACGCTTGACAAACCGTTTGTCCCTTAATACTCCATGATACTTCACGAAATCTTGAAAGTGGTGTGTTTGAGCGTGAGTTTTCAACTGAGGTCACAAGGTGAGCTTTATAGAAGGTAGTAGAGGGTATGTACAAGCAGAGATTTACAAGAGATGAAGTGTTAGATCGAATGGCTTGCATGTAGCCTCCATGATTGCCCAATCGAGCTAAAACAACAAGAGAACATGTCATATTCAGTTTCTGACATTCTCTGACACTTAAGTGATGTTTAGGATTCGTTATGTGGTGATTGGGGAGCATGGGAGGTGCTAAGAGGGCTGGTGACACGTTTGGGTAAAAATGCCAAAGGTGAGTTTCGGGGTTTGCTTGGGTCGTTTTTAGAGTAGCGAACGAGCGAGGGAGGTAACGATATTTGTCATTCCTGATTCCTTGCTGGGTTGTGATTCGAGTGGTGTAAAGATATGACCAGGTTGTGTGTCGAATTTGGAAGAAAATGGGTGCGTTTGTGGGTGTTACGGCTGGAAACAAAAGAAACCAAAATAAAAATAAAAACAGACACCCCGCTGGGCCTGTGGCCTGTTGGGCTGCTGGTGTATTTCGGCCCAAACAAAAAAAAAAATCAGGGGTTCGTTTGGTTTGTGTTGGTTTAATTCAGGCCCAAAGGGTCACGGGGGCCCATATAGCAAGTCTCGTGAGTCGGGTTTTGTTCCAATAATATTAGTGAGTAGTCTCGAGAATTTTTGTAGGCTCCGGGATTATATAAATAGTGTACGTTAAATGAACAAGACATATAGTTTTAATTATTAATGTTTAAAATATAAATATATATATTCGCGATATTAAATCTATTAAGGTTGTGTGTAAGCATCGTTCCTAGGTAAATGGTCAATCATAAATGTCATAGTGGTTCACATAATATGTCATGCATAATAAAAAAATTTGTTCCTGTAAAAATGGTAAATTTATGTTATGGTAACGTGTTAATCGTATGAAAATTTTTACGGGGTGTTATATTACCTACCCGTTAAACGGAATCCCGTCCCGGGATTCTAAGATAAGGTAGCTGTAAAGGTGAGTGGAAAAGGTGAATAATTAACGTATTTATTATTAGCTTCCTAATTGTATTTTCCAGCATAACGTATCTACTACTACATTAGCTTTTTACTTGATGATGACCAATCTTAGTATGATGTTGAATGAAAAATTTGGGGAAACTTTAGTCCAAAATTATAGTTGTTACTTGGTAGTATTATTTATGGTGTAAACAGTATTTTACCACAGTGGTGTACAGTACCCAACTCTTATTCTCTTTAAATATCCCACTTTTTACACTCCTTTTTACCTAACTTTCCCTTCTCACTTTATCATTTTCGGTCGACATGCCTCACTTCATCACCATCTTTGCAATTTTGTACGCCATTGTTACCGCTATCTATCTAATGTATGTTCCGAACGAAGATCGTGTTATATTGGTTGGGATCTTAATGTTTCTTGCACCATTCGTGGTTCTAGCGATCTTCATTGACAAGTTTTGGAAGTGAAGAAATAGTGTCGTAGTGTAGTGGCTGGAATGTTGAAATAATGTTGTGTTTCTATGTAATCTCTAGTGTATGAATAAAATCTTCTTTGTTTCCTAATGTCGTTGTTTATGTTAAATTTTCGTTTGCTTTTATTGCTTATAGATCATTAAATTTGCATTATGTGTTAAAACATTGATTTGATTGTAGTTAGATTTGGTGAGTTTTAACAATTTTTGATCGAAAGTGTTAACAAAAGTTTTGTTTGGTTTCGTGGGAAGTCGATTATTTAGATAAGTACAAGTTTTTGTATCGTTGGATAGTTTGGAGTTTGTACAAAATGAGGTGATGATATCTTGACCGTCCTAAGATTGATTTAAGTGATAAAGGTTCGTTTTAGTTGATTCTTAGGTGCATGATAATTTGAAATGTACAAAACATTTGTAGAGTGTTAAGAAAATGTCACGGAAAATGACTCGAAATTATTCGACATAAATTTGTTTGGGAAAATGATTTAATTTCTGGGATTCGAGCAACATTGGGCTCGAGTTATTGATCTAGTTTAAAATTCAACGAAGTGTTGGGTTATTGAAATACTGAGGCCCAAATGTGTGTCGGTGTATAGAGGCAGTGGGTTAAAGCCCAAGTTAAGAAGGTTTTTGCGAGTATGTTTCATTGACGTACATTTTATTCTAATATACACGAGGTAATGAGTTGATTTGAGATTTGTTAAGGTATCGTATAATGTTTGAGAGTTTGTAAAGATTATTTGAATAGTTCATAATTTCTTAGAGATTGAGGGGTCCAATCATGTGAGAGTGTATTACTTATACGTGGCGTGTTCATGATTTAAGTTATGGTGTTATGTGTTTAATGTGATCTGTTTCTTGCCACTTGTGTTGAATTGCGAAAGACGAGGTAGAATTTTCACCACGTATCCTAAAAAGTTTGTTGCTAGTTTTATTGGACATGGTTTTAAAAGTTTTACCGTTTGAATACAAACGGTCATATTTAATATAATAATTGAAAATTACTTTTCCAATTCTTTATAAATACCATTGGTACGTGCTGGGTTATCCACATACACACACACACAAAACAATCAATGGCCTGTAAGCTACCACACACCGCTGAACAAATCCAACAATATATCAAAGCAGAGACCGAAAATAGTGATGTGGATCGCAAAAATGCTATTTTGAGGGTCATTCTGGAGTTGGAGGTGGTGAAACAATCGAAACAACGGCTTAGAGAACGTTATGCAAAGTGTACGGATATATCGGATGATCGGAAACGTGTGATTGATACTTTCTTGCATGATGGGTATCGTAAGGATGCGGCTATTATTGAATCGTTATGGGTTTGTGTTCATCAGATAGAGGACCATAGCTCCAGCAAGATCTGTTGGAGTTTTAAAGAGAATGTTGAAGCGGCTAGGATTGAACAACAACAGCAACAGCAGCAATGTCAACAGCAACAACAACAACAGCAGCTGCAACAGCAACAGCAACAGTAACAGCAACTACAGCAACAGCAACGGCAACAGCAACAACAACAGCAACAGCAACTACAGCAACAGCAACGGCAACAGCAACAACAACAGCAACTACAGCAACAGCAATCACTTCAACAAGGTGCATCGAGTTCTTCTGCACCAAGAGTGGTTGTGCAACAACAACAACAATTGCCTCATCTGGATCAATTCCAGCCAAGTTTTGAGGGAAAATGCGGCGGTCGATGATGGTGGTTGGACTTCTGACATGGAGCGGGAGCTGAGTAGGTTGGAGGCTCAAATAGAAGCAGAGAGGTTGGCAAGCTTCGACCCTTATGATGATGGATATGATTCTAACAATTCTCAGACTTGGGATCACCCAGACTACTGCTGAAGTGTGATGTTTAATTTTTAGTATCGTTTGTAATGTTTTTATGTGTTTCAGTCAAGTTTAATAATAATATGTTGTTTGAATAAATCCATTGTGAGGAAAATGAGGATGATAATTCATTTATTCTTCATGTTTTAAAATTACAAAAATCTGTGCGGGTAACCTACCCGTTAAACAAAAGAGTTTTGTTGATACAATTTTTACAAAGAGAATAGTGTGGAGATAATTCTCGAATTATTTAGTTCTTGTGGATAGATGTTAACTTGGGGAAAAGTGAATGCACATGGCAAGAATAGTGATTCATGGCAACATGTCTATATATTTCCTGATTTTTCTCTTTATCGTTCATTTTGTCTTCAAATAATAATTTTTAATATGTCTTATACTTATATTGTTCTCATAGTTGCGTATTTTGTTGTAACTTTCTTCCCGAAAGAAGATCTGGAGTCCTTGGATTGGACCATAGCATTTCTTATGCTAATCGTGGTTTTAGTCGTTAGTGTGGATGAAATATGGGGGTAAGAAATGTTGTTTTTGAATTTGTAGCTTCATGCACTAGGCATTAACGTTTCATTGTGTGGTTTTTGTCATACAGGGTATTCGATGTATTACATCCAGTTGTGGTTCTTGCACTTGTAGGAGTGGTGGCATTCTTTATCAGCTTGGTGGATCAATCATTTAGTGACGTTAAGGTTTACT
>JARVZY010005491.1:0-29835 GCA_030686995.1 Artemisia argyi | reverse complement strand
ACCTAGCTTTCATATATTTTTCTTAGGCCCTTATTAATGTGTAGTATTTATGTTAAAAATTTTATAATTTTAGGAATTAGTTTAATATTTATTATAATTAAAATAGTTTAAATTAGGTTTTAAGTAATAATAACTAATTAATTGTAAAACTAGCTTATTTATTAGAACTTAGGATTTTTTAATATTTTTGTTAAGTTTCTGTCACTTTAAAGTATTTTTAGAAAAAGTTTTATAATTTTATAAATAAGTTTAGTATTTATTATAATTAAATTAGTTTAAATAGTTTAATTAAGTTTAAATAGTTTTTAGTTAATAAATAATTAAATAAAAAGTAAAAAAAAAAATAATTTTCTTTTTTCTAAAATTTTCTTTTATCATTAGGTTCGTAAAAATATAATTTTCATGTCCGTAGGGTTTGCGTAGCTTAAAATTCACGTTTTATTTTGCGCACTCGCGTTTTACTTAAATAACTTTTACGTTTTTAAATTTAGGTTTTGTTAAGTAAAAGTAGTTTGTAAAATAAAGAAAAACCAAAAATAAAAAAAGTGATAGCTTCTATTTAAGCCCTTTTGGCTTATTTTTATGCTTATTTATAAGCAAACTCTGATTTTAAGTTTTTAGATTACGTTTAGGTTAACTAGGTTTCACGTTATTGTTAATATAGGTTGTTTAAATCGTTTTCATTCGTATTTCCTTAGTGTAATCATTCAAAACCTTTATTACCCCTTTCCTGTCCAAATTCACCCGATCACAAACCTGTTTAATTACCATCACACCTCGTCGGGACATAACGACCCGCGGAAACCCTATACTTCCACGGAGATTGACTCTTAAGCTGTTTGACCTAGTTGACCATTCCCTGGTCAATTTAGGTTGACCGTTTGGGGCAAATCAAGCTTCTAATGGCTCGACTAGTATAGAGTTAGGGAATATTGTACACGGCCCTACGACTAGTATTAAGGAATATGACCCGTCATCCATGCAATTGTAACAAGCTATCAACCTGTAAAAGATATCTAGGGAATAATGAAACCTAAGTAAACACAACTTTCCTCATTACTGTTTCCACCACATTAGTATATTAGTTGTATTTTCATTTCTTTTATTTTATTTTGATTGCATCTTTAGTTAATTGTGTTAGTTGGCTAGCAACTAATTCCGCCCACTCCTTTAAAACCCGAGATTTTACTTGCTTTTATAAAAATATAAAAATACAAAAAGAATCATCCCTCACCTCTAGACCTAGTTTAGTAGGCTTTCTAATCCTAGCGACACTATTCCTGAGTTGAACGATCAATCCCCCGGTACTTGTCACTATACTATACTACAACGATCAGGTACATTGCCTGGTGGGGGTTGTAAGCTTCTCGAGATCCCTCGAGAGGTAAAACCTGTTACGAGGGTGCGATCCCCCCGTATCAACCATCCATCTCACCCAAACTCATCTCAACCTTTCATTTCACCCTCTTCTCCAAGAAATGGAATATTCCCTTGGATATCCCCTTCTTAACTCAACCATGGTTTCCTTTCTAACCCAACCATGGTTTGTTCTCAACACATCTCTTTCTCACTCAACCATGGTTACTCTTCTAACTCAACCATGGTTCATTCTAACTCACTTCACTCTCTCTTTTCCCTCTCACAACATTTGAATTTCAAATTCAAATTTCTTCCCTCTCTTGGAATTTCCCATGGCATATTCTTTCTCTCTTTTATGCTATATGAGGAATACATATTCTAACCCTATCCAATTATCCTTTCTACTTTTTCTATCCTTGATAATTGGTTTCTTATAAACACTTCACAAAACATTTTTCAAATTGGCTATTTGAGTTGGTAAACCTTAGAATGATTAATGTTAAGGTTTAAATGTGTGAAATACAATTGGGGGTTTAGCAAGGTTAGATATTTATTAGTCTAACACCCAAATTTGGGAAAAATGCTACAAGAGTCTTGGCGCGCTGCCCGCACTCCGACACGCGGGCGACGAGCCAGTCTCGGTAAATTTTTCCCAAGTTTGGGTCTTGGCCTATAAATACCCCACCTTGCCTCTTGTATTCCTCACCCCTTGCCATTATTCTTTCTTTCTATATTCTTTCTCTCTAATCCTCTAATTATATCTTGTGTTCTTAATCTTTCACGCTAACATCTATTGAAAGAACACATCTCCTTGCAAGGGAAGAATCACAAGAACCTAATCCAGTCTTGTGATTGTGTCGAGGGTCTTCTATCTCTATATCGTTTCTACTAGAAACGAGTCTCTAGGTTAGGTTAGGACTTGATTGAACAAACAAACTTTCATTCTATCTATTTGTTTGTAAGGGAAGTCTTGTGTCTTGGTGACCAAACCTAGATCATTGGGGATCTAGTTGGGGTTTGATACTTCCGGTGGGAAGTCTTGGTAGTGGTCTTGGTGACCGTAGGTTAAGTCAAATCACAAAATTCTTTTGGGTGGTTTCTGAGAGCGGAATACCGTGGAAGTAACTCTTTTTTTTGTGAGCATCGATATTAGGGAATATCGGTGGAGTGAATTGTAACGGTTTGTAGTCCACCTAAAGGATTTTACTAGAGTAATAGTATCGGTGTCGTAGATTCGCAACTGGACGTACGGATGGTATAAACCCCCTAATCCTGAACCAGTATATATCGTTGTATTCTTTACTTGCTTTATATACTTTGATTGTGTTTGTGGTTGTTGGATTCTTGTACAACCACTTGGTACTTCTTAAGACTTAAAGTTTTTAAACATCCAAAAAGCCTAATAAACCGTATTCACCCCCCCCCCCCCCCCCTCTACGGTTCTACAGTTTCTAACCCATATACTTTTATTCTCGCAGTGACTACAAATTGAATCCACAAATGTTGCATCAAGGGTCACACCAGAACCAAAATTTGGCAAATATCATCATTTGCCGCTATAAACCATTACTTTGCGAGGGTATTCGTCTAGTATTACTTAAAACACATAGATAAGGTGGAAAAGCAGGATAGACGATCCATCAAAATGAAACTAAGGGCTTGTTTACTAGATTAAGTAATTTGGAGAGAGCCTTAGAGGTTGTTTTACTAAATTAAGTTGTTTAGAGATACTATCATATTAGCCACTTAATTGAGAGAGAAGTTTTTACGGACTTCTCCATTAAGATGAAATAAGGGTTTTGACACTCATTAAGTGAAAAATAAACACCCCTTTAGTTAGCCTCTTAAAAAGAAGAGTAAGGCTTTGGTGAGTCTCCTAATTAAGAGGAACTAAAGGTTTTAGGCATATATTTTTCTTCACTAAGAGGAAAGTAAACAACCCCAAAGTCTCATGTATGCCTTATAATTGTCGCATCAAACAATGAGAGGCGGATTGAGGGGATTTTCGAATGTCTATAGATCATACGAACTTTTTGTAACGTAAAAAATAATGTCAAAAATCATGGCTAGTATGTGATACATTTGGTAAAAAAACAAATCATTTTACCACGTACAAGTCTTTGACAGTTTCACAAAAATGCACCTGATAACTATTAGTTCTAAATCTACCGCTACAAACAACCACATGAAAATGTGAAATAGAATACAGACGCAAGCCATACACCATTATTGTAGACGGCAATTTCCAGTAGTTGAACATGTCTATAGTCGTATGCGGTCTTCAAACGCTTTATGATAAAAAGGCAAAGAAGAAAAGCATTTATCTCGATATGTCGACAGAAACATTGAAGTTAACCAACTACTGGAGGTACCTTTTAATCAAATTCTGTTTCAAACATCTTTTACCAAAAATTACCGAAGCCAACTTGTTTGTCCTTCAGTTACATCATATATGCTATCGTTAGTTTGTCGTTTCTTGATAAAACACAACGAAATACAAGTGTCCAGTCATATTACTTAAATTATTAATTCGCTTAGGATTTTTAATTTGGATATTATATAGTAATTTTTTAGAAGATTGCAGACTGGTTTCAAATATTATGCTTTGTAGTTAAAACAACAAAAAAACATAACGGTATAAATTTAACCCGATGACAAGTTACATTTACTTAAATATTCGGGGACGGTGGTCAAATATCATGATTCATTACTATATATATAATACGTCGTTTATGTCGCCATCATCCTTCTGTCATCTTTTCGTTTTTAAAATAAAACCAAAAAAGTTGATTACAACAATTGTAGTATGGACCAGATCGATTGATACCCAAATCGCGGCGATGTGACTTAACGTGTCGGTTCAGTATAAATTTGCGGTACGTACAAATTAAGGATGAAGATCACACTCCTAAAAATGAATGGCACAATCAAAATGTGATGTATTGACATTTATACCCTTACAGGATAAGAATAAGTCCAAACAATGTGAGGATATAAATGTTAACACACTCAAAATTTGAGTGTGCCAATCATTTTTTGAAATGTGCAAATCACTTCCCTTGTTATTTGTTTTATCGAAGATATTTCGTAATTTAAACACATGCCTTATGTGTTGGTCATTCATATTATACAAGTAGGGGGCGCCCGTTGGGTTGTAGCGGTTGTTTTTTGCGTATTATATTTTAGATTTTTTTTTCTTTTTCTTTTTTTGAGGGGCCTTTTAGTCTGTACGAAGTTCTCTCATTCGAGTATGGATTTAGTTGGATGTGGTAATTGTATCTTTGTATTATTTTCGCCTAATACATTGTTTCGAGAGGCTGAATCGTTCGATGAAATTTTATATCATGCTACTGAAATCGAAAGAATGATAGGATATATTACGCAACTTTTTTTTTTTTTTTTTTTTTTTTTTTTTTTTTTTTTAATGTTTTCCTCAATTTGTCCTAATAAAGTGACTAAATGCATTTAAGTTGCTCTAGTGAAATTTTATGACAGTGATATTACTATATATATTAAACGCCGTGGAAACGGTGCCATTTCATTGGTTCCCGACTTTCACTCACTAACTTCGCAGGCCCAGTCCAGGTCATAAAGATCGTCAAATCGGTGGCTTCTAATTGGCGGGTTGTAAACAAATATTTTCTTTTACCAGGCTAACTATTCTGTGGCCCGCTTTCAAATGTGGGAATTTGGAAGTGCTTTTTTATATTCGTTCATCACATGTAACTTACCACTTAGCATATTGTGGGAATCTTGACTTTTAAGTATCATGGTAACATGTATTTTTTACAAAATGAATTGTTATGCATTTAAAGTTCCTGCGACATCTTACAACAAAATAAATATCGAATGTATTAGAAGTCGAAATACAATTACGCAACTGTTTTAAAGAAAACCCCCGCCGCAACGCGGCGGCCGCCAGCTACTTGTTGCAACTATATTTGGTAGCATATTACTGAAAGTACGAGCTGGATCAAAAGATGCCAAAGAAACAAGCCACCAAGAAGCCCAAAAGAGAAATATTATTTTATGAGGCATGGCTCAAGTATGTGTCCACACAAAATCTCAAATATTGATGATATAACACTAATACAACAAATGCATCAAGACCTGAGCAGAAAGTAAAAACTTTCAACCAGCGACAATATAATTTGTAGCTTTATGTATGTAAAAAATAATGATGAAGTGTTCGTATTTGTGCCTAAAAAACGTGTGTCAAAAGTTATTATTTTATTTTATTTTTAAAACTAAGAAGAGATCTTATACTGATGTAAGATTTTTACCCTATAAGAGTATAAATTTACGGGTGTACAGAAGACGTAGTGGTGCCTGTGTGAGTTGATTTTATTTCATTCGAGATTAGTGTTAGTGAAGTTTTTTGAGTTTACAGAAGACCCGTGGGTTGGTCAATATATATTGCTCTTTATCAATGTTTTGGGAAAAATAGTATTAGTTTTCATTCAACTCGTTAACTAAAGATAACATCTAAAAGTAACTTTCACGTGTTATCTTTTTTGATACGAAACTTTTTTTTTGGGCAATTTTGATACGAAACTTCAGTTTGTCTTTTCACAACTGAGTGCAAAGGTACCGAAATGATGTTAACCTTTTCTGAATTTTTCCTAGTTAGCAAAATTGTGTTTTTTTTTTGCTCAAAGAAAGAAGAAAAAAAGAAAATTGTCTTATTTTCGTTATACTCCGTAGTTGATGAATGTTAATTAGTGGAGTGGCAATTTGCACACAACTATCGATTGTCATACTTCATTTCATGCTTTAAACTAGGGCTGGGCATCGGTCCAAAACCGACCCGACCCGACCCGACCCGAACCGATAAAACTGAAAACCGAAAATCATGAAAAGCCGAAACCGAAACCGAACCGAATATGGTCGGGTCGGTTCGGTTTTGTGTCGGGTCCGTCGGTTCGGTCCGGTTTGCGTGCGTTTTTGTCGGTTTTGGGCCGAACCGAACCGACCCGAAACCGAAATCATGAAAACCCAAAACCGAAACTGAACCGACGGGCTGTCGGGTCGGCTCGGTTTTTGTCGGTTCTGTCGGTTCGGTTCGGTTTTAAGCATTCGATGCTCAGCCCTACTTTAAACAATTGTACATACATGACAGGATGCTCGCTGTATTTGTATTTTTGAATGTGCCAATCTCGTTAGAGTGTGCAAATCATCACTTAATTTTTTTTTCTTCTAAACTTAACTCAAAGCTTGGTGTTGACACGTGGCATCCAAGGACTTTAAATTCGGGCATTTAAAATAAAGGGGAATTGCATATATATCCATTCAAAGCCTCATAATTGTATATATATCAAACCAAAACTCATAATTACTATATATATATATATATATATATATATATATATATATATATATATATATATATATATATATTTTCCAAAGCCTTAAAATTATCAAATATATCTAAATGATTTTTTTAAATATATTTAATAAAAAAATGTGTAATAATTGTAATTGATATATGAAATGGCGAATATTCCATTATTATTATTATTATTATTATTATTATTATTATTATTATTATTATTATTATTATTATTATTATTTTACAATTACAAAATATCATTTAACTAATTTTTAAGAAAAGAAAGAGCAACCATGTTCGACGACTTAACCGTGTTCGGTAGCGATGAATTTTGAATAAGAATATCAACAACAACATTCATCGTTCCATCTAAACGCAAACTCATATATATATATATATATATATATATATATATATATATATATATATATATATATATATATATATATATATATATATCAAATGATATAATAAAATTCAAACCAATAAAAGGATTTTTTGTAATTGTAAAAAAAAAATTGTATATAATCGTCATTTTTTATATCAATTATAATTATTATACATTTTTCTATTAAATATATTTAAAATAATCATTCGGATATATTTGACAATTTTAAGGCTTTGAAAGGGTATATATGCAATTATGAGTTTTGGTCGGATATATCTTTATTACATATAATGGAGAAATGGTCAAAGTGAAATTGTGAAATTGTGAAAAGTTGAACTTTTGGTCAATCCCGATTTTACCCCTGCACATGTGATACGTGGGAATCGCACCAGGCTTTACCTCTCAAGGGATCCTGAGAAGCTTACAACCCCAACAGGCAGTGTACCTGATCGTTGTAGTATAGTATAGTGACAAGTATCGGGGGATTGATCGTTCAGCTTAGGAATAGTGTCGCTAGGATTAGAAAACCTAAATATTAGTTCTAAATGTGAGGGATGATTATTTTTGTATTTTTATATTTTTTAGAAAGCAATTAAAAATCTCGGGTTTGAAGGATTTGGGCGGAATTAGTTGCTAGTCAACTAATCCAATACTAAAGATGCAATCAAAATAAAATACTAGAAATGAAAATAAACTAAATTATATTAAAGTTGTGAGCAGTAAATGGAGAAAATGTGTTTACTTAGATTTCACTACTCCCTAGACTTCTTTTACACGTTAATTACTTGTTATAATTGCATGGATGACGGATCGTATTCCTTAATACCATTCATGGGGTGGCACACTTAACTCCCCAATTCTATGAGCTCTTATCTCCTCCTATACCATGCCCAACACAACTATAGGGATTATAAACAGTGGCTCATGCATTAAATACAACCAATAAAGACCTAGTGCGCGTCGGTTCATGTTTCTTAAGACGTTCAAGCATGTTACCAATTGGAGATCTGCCAGTTTTCTTAAGCCTAACATATAAATCATTCATCCAAGACAAGTATAAACAAGTAATCAACACATAATTAACATCTAGGTTTCATTAGATCCAATCAAACACAAGATAGATCTAGCCTAGCATGATGGAATTAAGACAAGAACAAGATATAGACAACCAATACATACACATATTGATTGAATTAAAAAAACACTTATCTCAATTACACATGAAAGGTATCAAGGGCTTGGAACCCTTGAAAAACCTGTAAAATTCGCACCAAATTCGTACTTAGGGTTTCTCCAAAACTTCCCTTTTTTTTTAATGTGAAAATTAGAAAACTATATATATAGGAAAAGGAGTCTGACGGCGTCAAGAATAAACTTGTGACGCCGTCACCTCGTCGCCAAAACTCTTCTCGGACTGCCTTGATCTACATTTGACGCCGTCATGTGATAATCATTTTCAGGCCGTCATGACTTTTACTCTTGACGCCCTACTTCGTGACGCCGTCAATTCTCTACTGGACCGTCATGGAATTTTGCTCTTGACGCCGTCACCTACTGTTCCCAGCATGGAAAATTAAGACTTTGGCGTTTTCTTCACTTTTATGCTCCAAAAACGTCCGAATTGCTTCCTTTTCCAAATTTCACTCCCAAAGTACCTAAAATCACAAAAGGAACGATTTACGGCAATATTTGATCAAATAAAGTCAATTTCGGGCTTAAATGACCCCCTAAAAACGGATCATTTTTCGCCTCATCATATACCCTTATACTTGAGATTTGCTTGTCCTCAAGCAAATGCGCTTTTATTCTAGTCAAAATACAAGTTAGCGGTCATTTAACACTAATATAAAAGTAATTACAGCAAATAATCGTTCCACTAAAGACCAATAAACAAGCACGGAGGTCATACACTAGCACCTCACAAATAGTGTTTAGATACTCACATCTCTCGGGTGTAATAAAGTATAAATTACAATATGGAAACGGAAGATATCTCTCACTACCTGTCATAACAAAATAGATTACCATAGGCTTGGGAAAGGATCAAACCTCCACCACATGGCGTAAGCACCTAGGATAAACTATCAAAGAGGTCTTTTAAAGGGTTGTAACATTAGGTGTAGGGATATGAAATACACGGTTTTGTTGGATAAAGGAAGTTTTACTGGTGGCGAGTTAACAATCTTAGTTAATTACATGTACAATATGGCGTTGCTAAGCCAAGACTAGACTCGACTTAAGCTAATAAATGAAGAATAACAAAAATATAAAATGAACATAGAATAAAAAGGGATGGTAGTCCGTATGTTTTTTCTCTTTTTTTATTTTATTTTATTTATTTATTTTTTTTTGCATACACTCTTACCCTACCATCCAAAATAATACATCATAGGGAATGAACATTTCCCTTACACTTGAATTTTTACATACTTTATAAACTAATCTAATGACTCGAATTAAGAAAATCAAAACACTTGGAGCACTTTTAAGATTAACGCGCATATGGGGGTAATAAATGATGTTCTTCCCCACTACTCCATAAAATAAGTACTTACCCATGAGTCCCAATCGTCCCAAAACAATATGTACAAGGATATGACTCGACTTAGCAACCATGTAATCAATTAGATAGTTAACTTAGGGTTTAACAAATAACAATAATGCACTAAAAATGAGCGCATACACGGAAGGCTAAGGCGATTTGGTTGTACATTTAAGTGGGGTGTAACAAATTCTTCCTTTAAGTAAAATACTTAAAGTTAGAAACGAAAAGATAGGCTCGGAGGGGTGTACTAGGGGTTTCGTGTACTAAAAATGAGTACAACGCTAAGGGTGAGGGAAAAATTAGTTGACTTAACTAGCCAAGTAATATGACTTAAATGGTCAAGTAATTATGATACGGGTTTAACACAAGGGTGATCCTAATGCCTCTTATCATGTAGTAAATCCTACTACACGAATGTAGTCTCACTAGCGGTCTCGGGATGCATCACTAACGCAAGTTCTAGAATCTAAATGCTACCGGTACACTCATAAGCACTAATAGTAAATGCTTTTCCTATCAAATCTAAAGGCGAATCTCACATATTTGGGTGGAAAATTTTTCTGAATATACGGTTATATGCTAGTCATACAATCTCCTATCTATGAGACGCTTGCTATGGCTAAAGTTTCACTCCTAAATGTTGTAAAAAATTTTAAATTTGGCGCTAAAATTGCACTAACAAGTATTTCTCATAGTTTTATTACACATCTACCATCAAACAAAACAAACTCAAGCGAAAGTGCATATGTAAGGTATCATCTTTTTACCCTCCCCTTACACTTAAGATGAACATTGTCCCTAATGTTCAAGTAAAGAATGTAAAAGTGAAAAAGTAAAGAGAATGAAATCAAATACTCCCCTGATTCGCTCGGTATGGATAATGAGGTGGCCAGGTTAAATCTTCCTCCAAGAAAAGGAACAATCAAAGCTTCCCTTCCAGAATATAAATCATCTTCTTGTCATACATAACCTGTAAAACCTGATAAAATAGACAAGACAACCTCGCGTAAAATCGGCGGCATCCTATATAAGTTACTAAATCCTAGAAAACAAGATAAGTTATAATGCTTGTGGAATGAAGTTTGCAGATCTCCTGGAGATTATAAAACTTAATAATTCACAAAAACCATAAGACTCCATTAGAAAAATAAAACTGGTAAAATTTCCAGATTTTTACACTTGACGCCGTCAAGAGTAAACTCTTGACGCCGTCAGAAGTGACCTGCAGAAATTCTTATGTTAAGTTTCCGGAAAATTTCTGGAAAAACTTGGTCCTACTTCCTGGAAAATCCTGCAAAACTTCATTATGAGTCAGTACAAGCATTTGACTCTAACAAATACGAATATACATGTTCATTTAATATTGTGGAGAATCATGATCGGGTTGTTTCTTGAAAACATATTTGGGGTTTCCCCTTACACTTATCTTTTGCAAAAATACCTTTAGGTGGAGTTAAGACTAGGCCAAAACAACAAAGTAAAGTATTTCCACTATTTAATTTAGAAACATGATCTACCAACAATAAAAATTAAGCATGCATACGGAAGCAAATAACAAACAAACAAAATAAAATCACACAAAACATGGGTTGCCTCCCAAGAAGCGCTTTTCTTTATTTACGAGTCTTGTAGCTAGACTCAAGGTCATAGGTTACTACGTGACCTCATCATTGGTTCCACTCTCTGATTGTAGATATTCCTTGTAGAAACCAATCACCTTTTTCTCAACCGCCCCCATAATCATTTGGGCAAATTCTTTATCGACTTTATACTTTGGTCCAAGGGCCAAGCAATCTTTGTAATAAAGACTCCTTTTTTCCCATACATAATCCATGCCCTTTTTCTTATCCTCCTCATTAGTATCCTCAAAAGCACCAACGTTGTCCTTATCAAAACGGGATATAAAGCGAAATTCTTTCATCCTATTAGGCATCCTATAAGTGATACTATCGGTGTTACTTGCAAATCGGATCGTTCCTTCTATCTCATCATATTCTAACTTAGACTCCTCAACAAACGGTTTGCCAAACACAACATTTGATAACCGACAATCAATAACATTAGCAAGATCTTCCACAATCATAAATTCGGTGACAAAGGTGAAATTACCAACAAAGACATGGAGACCTTTGACTCTCCCGACAAAGTTACAAACTCCACCGGGGTATTTGGGATCTCTTCTAGGTTCAAGTCTTGTTTTCACTATATCATTATAAACAGTTGAGGACATAATGTTGATTGGAGATTTAAAGTCAATGTAAGCATTGCTAATGTGCCTATACCCAATCATACATGGTATCTTAGCATTCTTAGGATCGCATCTCTTGATCTTAGGTTCAATTATGGTGAAAGGGGATCGCGGGTTATCAATAAGATTATTATAATATGCAATCTCCTCCTTAGTGGGGTATAGATTAAAATAGTCATTAAGCTTCGGATCTATTTCCCCCTCTTCAAGTCCCTCAATAACGTTCACAAAGTCATTAGGCCCTAGGTCCTCATTTGAATACAAGGCGGTCGCTAGGTCACTAAATGCATGTTCGAGCTCAACCTTAATCAAACTATTAAGCTCCCTAAGTTCCCTAATCTCACTCTCAATTTGTTCACGCAACAAAGCCACTTCTCTAGGGGAAAGGGGTGGATTCGCGTTTTCCATAATGGTCAACGGAATAGTCAATGAATTTAATTTACTAACAAAGGCACAAAGAAAAAGATAGACTAAAGAAACCTAAAAATAAAAATAAAATCTTACTAGAAAGAAATCTAGCAAGTAGACCTAATAAAAAGAAATTCTAACCTAGACAATAACTATTCCCCGGCAACGGCGCCAAAAACTTGATACGTGGGAATCGCACCAGGCTTTACCTCTCAAGGGATCCTGAGAAGCTTACAACCCCCACCAGGCAGTGTACCTGATCGTTGTAGTATAGTATAGTGACAAGTACCGGGGGATTGATCGTTCAGCTTAGGAATAGTGTCGCTAGGATTAGAAAACCTAAATACTAGTTCTAAAGGTGAGGGATGATTATTTTTGTATTTTTATATTTTTTAGAAAGCAATTAAAAATCTCGGGTTTGAAGGATTTGGGCGGAATTAGTTGCTAGTCAACTAACCCAATACTAAAGATGCAATCAAAATAAAATACTAGAAATGAAAATAAACTAAATTATATTAAAGTTGTGAGCAGTAAATGGAGAAAATGTGTTTACTTAGATTTCACTACTCCCTAGACATCTTTTACACGTTAATTACTTGTTATAATTGCATGGATGACGGATCGTATTCCTTAATACTATTCATGGGGTGGCACACTTAACTCCCCAATCCTATGGGCTCTTATCTCCTCCTATACCATGCCCAATACAACTATAGGGATTATAAACAGTGGCTCATGCATTAAATACAACCAATAAAGACCTAGTGCGCATCGGTTCATGTTTCTTAAGACGTTCAAGCATGTTACCAATTGGAGATCTGCCAGTTTTCTTAAGCCTAACATATAAATCATTCATCCAAGACAAGTATAAACAAGTAATCAACACATAATTAACATCTAGGTTTCATTAGATCCAAGCAAACACAAGATAGATCTAGCCTAGCATGATGGAATTAAGACAAGAACAAGATATAGACAACCAACACATACACATATTGATTGAATTAAAAGAACACTTATCTCAATTACACATGAAAGGTATCAAGGGCTTGGAACCCTTGAAAAACCTGTAAAATTCGCACCAAATTCGTACTTAGGGTTTCTCCAAAACTTCCCTTTTTTTTAATATGAAAATTAGAAAACTATATATATAGGAAAAGGGGTCTGACGGCGTCAAGAATAAACTTGTGACGCCGTCACCTCGCCGCCAAAACTCTTCTCGGACTGCCTTGATCTACATTTGACGCCGTCATGTGATAATCATTTCCAGGCCGTCATGACTTTTACTCTTGACGCCCTACTTCGTGACGCCGTCAATTCTCTACTGGACCGTCATGGAATTTTGCTCTTGACGCCGTCAGGATGTTACTCTTTACGCCGTCACCTACTGTTCCCAGCATGGAAAATTAAGACTTTGGCGTTTTCTTCACTTTTATGCTCCAAAAACGTCCGAATTGCTTCCTTTTCCAGATTTCACTCCCAAAGTACCTAAAATCACAAAAGGAACGATTTAGGGCAATATTTGATCAAATAAAGTCAATTCCGGGCTTAAATGACCCCCTAAAAATGGATCATTTTTCGCCTCATCAATATGTGAAACGAAAATTAATAGCCTGTCAAATGGAAAAACTTTTTCTATATTCTTTCTATGCATTCATATCATTCAACAAACAAACATACTCCTCCGATTCAAAAACCTGGTACACTTTTAATTATCCATTCAAATCTTCTCTCATACTCCTCTTATTCAAAAACCTTTATTAAAAAACATATATATATAAATCGATTCATACAATAAGAAAAGTTTGATTCAAGAATTCGGTTTTTAATTATTCGAGGGATTATGTGGAACGATTGCTAAGGTAAATACGATTATCTATTTTTTTGTTTCCTGACTTTATTTTTAATACAATTATTCTATTTCGATTCAAATATATGATATAATTCCATTGATTCTGATTAATTATATTTGTGTTTAATGAGAACCATAATTTTTTATTTTGGGGGAAATCACCTTGATCGATTCAAAATACAATACCCTTTTGATGGTGAGCGTATATTGACGCTTGGTGATCTTGGTTGCAGGTATCCTTTCAAACTTAAAATGAGAGTACCTGTTTTTGCAGTTGATAGGACACTGATTAAAATTCTATCGGATTGGGTATTTTTGTTGTATTTGATAAAATTTCTAAAAATTATTTTTTACTTGTTATGATAAGTATATCTGAAAAGTTTTTTTTTTTTTTTTTTTTTTTTTTTTTTTTTTTTTTTTTTTTTTTTTTTTAAATATGTTTTGTTAGATATTGAGTTGGTGTATGTTTTGTTGTTGCAGAGTCACAATTGTTAACAATTCTTAATGAAGTTCAACACTGGGTTCTTGTTTCTTTCTTTTAGGTTGACAAGCTTGGGAATGAAACTCTTGTGAACTGTGAAGGATAAAAATTTGTCAACTATGGTAGTTACTTAGCTATATGTACATCTTTAACATTTATTTAAATAATTTTTACTATGTTTACTCTAATTGTCTTTAGTTAGGATCTGGCGTCTTTTACCAATGACAATGGGACGCCCGTTGAACCTTTGAAAAGCACTCCAAATAATCCTCAAGATAAGTGTTCGACCAAGAAATGTGAGAGAGATGGTGTGGTGGAGGATGAAGAGTCGAGCACAAAAGGAAGCTGATTGAGCCAAATGTCAAGAAGAATTGAACCTACTATGAAGACCTTGTGTTTAATAGTTTGATAATCATGCATCCGTTTTGATTTTTTTTTTTAATTTTACATCATGTTTGATGTTTGACTGTTCTAATAAGCTGATTTGGTTATGTCATTTCAACATAGTTGATGAGTGTGTAAATACTCATCATTTTTAGTCAAATCTGAACTGTAAAACGATTAAAAACACTCAAAAACGCACCAAAATACGAAGAAAATCTCAAAGATCGTGTTTTATATGTTTCTGATGCAAAACGAGTGAAAACAAACGAAAAACAAACAAAATTTGCATATTTGGCAGTTTCAGTCCCCAACTTTCAAAGTTTTACAAAACTAGTCCCTGGTCAGTCATTTCAAAGAAAAGTCAACCCTTGCTCTTTAAAAGTCAAAATGAATCACAAATGATCTTTGGGTAAAATGTTTTCAAAAGATTGCAAGTTAAACCTTTGAAATTTCACAATTAGCAAATTTGGTCCCTGTATTTGCAGAATTGTCAAAAATAGCCACCGGGAATTACAACTTGAAGAAAAATGATCACAATGACCTTGGGAATTCAAGACTTGGAAAGTTGGGTCCTTAATGAGAGTTTGGAAAGTTGGCAGCTTTGGTCCCTAGGAATGCAGAAATTTACAATATTGGTCCTTGTGATTTATCAAATAACTACAACCTAATGGACCTTAAGTAAAACTGATCCATCACCACATCTCTTAAATCTCTTAAGCCCAAAATAACTAAATCTAATACCCTTGGCCCAAAAACACCCACCAGCCCAGCTCCTTTTACGTTTTAATAATAAAACGTATTATTTGAACCATGGTCAAAGCTTTAGTCAAAACTCCACAAACCATCTCTTTCACTTTCCCCCTCCCCGTGACCTGCAACAAGCCAAACCCAGCCTTCACTTTCACCTCTTGTCTTCTCCACCATATCCCAATCCCACTGCCACCCCCTCATACTCACAAACCCGTACCTAACTCTCCAAGTCACCAATCCACCCACAACCACTTTGGCGCCAAAACGAATTCAAGGGCTATGATCACTTTTAAGATAATTGAACGATGGGGATTTGTTCACAAGGTCAAAGTAAGCAAGGTGAAACCCTAAAATCAGAAGTGGAAGCTCAGGAATGCAATTTCCTACCTACCCTCTTAAGTAGTATAAATAGTCGTTTGTTGTAAGCCTTCAAGGCATCCCATTCTTAGTTTAAAATCCGTTTTCTTTCTTATTCAAGTATTGTACCTCTAAAATTTCAGTTTAATTAAAGTTTGTTCCAAGTTTATTTCAAATTTGAATTTTGTTTAGATTTCTTAAGTGCTCGTATTTAAGTTGCAAAGTTGTTTTTATTGATTAATAAATGGTTCTTGAAAGTTTTTGAAGTGTTCTGAAAAAAGAAAAGTAAAAATTCAGTAAAGAAAAAGAAAATTGCAAAAGATAATTCAAAAGAAAAAAAGATTGAAGAGAAGAAAAAGTAGCAGTGGCAATTATGGCTGAGATAATGGATGTGTGTTGGTTTAGAGCTCAGGGGAGCACTTAGGAAATATTCTTTTGGTCCCCAATTCTTTGCATATCTAGCATTGGATGCTAAGTAGGTATTAATTCATATGTTGGATTTGATTTATGTTACTTGTTGATTGTAGCTAAATGTTATGTTTCACTTTTTATTTGAGTTGCTTGTTGATTATTAAACAGTAATTAGTCAAGGGTAATTTTTTATTGCATGTGTGGTTTTAAAAAAATTTTGAAAGCAGTAAATTAAGGGTTGTTTGGCATATGTTGGTTCAAGGTACCTCAGGGTATCCTAGGTGTTAGTGACTGCTTCTATATGATACAATAGAGCATTATAGGTCAACTAAGGTTTAAAATCAGTAGGATATCACACAAAAGTCAAATCCACTAAGAATCTTCATTAACTCTTAACTGTCATAATTGGTAGGTTGTATAATCTGAGATTTAGGTGCTTGAGCTAGTATTTTAGCTTGTTTCACTCCTAGGGTAACTTGTATTCATGTTCACAGTTCATTAAATCCAAACAAATATCACCAAAGTCAACATTTCTAGTTCTTGTTAAAAAGTCAAATTAGCTCTTAAGCAGAAAAGTCAAATATTGGAAGAATTTTCTTGATTTTTAGGATTGGAATGAAGCTCTGAAACTTTCAGGACTCAAAGTACCCCAGCTCACCTTTAGATTCCTAAACTTGTTTAATTTTTGTGATTTTTGATGTGGGTCCCACTACCCTTCAAACAGACCTGCAGGGAAGGATTATACCCTGTGTCAGTTTTTGCAAGAATTAGTTTGCACTTAGATTACTGACTTGTAGTTGTTAGGATTTGGTAATTGTTGGTTTTTGATGCGTAGGGATTGCACCAGGCTTTACCTCTCGAGGGATCTCGAGAAGCATACAACCCCCATCAGGCAGTGTACCTGATCGTTGTAGTATAGTATAGTGACAAGTACCGGGGGATTGATCGTTCAGCTAGGAATAGTGTCGCTAGGATTAGAAAACCTAAATACTAGTTCTAGAGATGAAGGATGATTATTTTTGTATTTTTATATTTTTTAGAAAGCAAGTAAAAATCTCGGGTTTTGAAGGATATGGGCGGAATTAGTTGCTAGTCAACTAACCCAATACTAAAGATGCAATCAAAATAAAATACAAGAAATGAAAATAAACTATATTAAACTAAGATTGTGAGCAATAAGTGGAGAAATGTGTTTACTTAGATTTCACTACTCCCTAGATATCTTTTACATGGTAATTACTTGTTATAGTTGCGTGGATGACGGATTGTATTCCTTAATACCATTCATGGGGTGGCGTACTTAACTCCCCAATCCTATGAGTGCCTACTTCACTCCTATGTCGAGCCGGCTAAGAGGCTCCTAACATGGGATCATTAGAATTTACTCATGCATTAAATACAACCAATAAAACCTAGTACACATTGGTTCATGTTTCCTAAGACGTTCAAGAATGTTACCAATTGGAGATCTGCCAGTTTTCTTAAGCCTAACATTGAAATCATTCATCCAATACAACCATAAACAAGTAATCAGCACATAATCAACATCTAGGTTTCATTTGATCTAAGCAAACACAAGATAAATCTAGCCTAGCATGGTGGAATCAAGACAAGCACAAGATATAGACAACCAACACATAGACATATTGATTGAATTAAAAGAACACTTATCTCAATTACACATGTAAGGGTTCAAGGGCTGAAAACCCTAGAAAAACCTGTAAAATTCGTATATGGTTCGGCCTTAGGGTTTCTCCAAACTTGTTCCTCTTTATGAATGAAAATTAGAAAACTATATATAGAAAATTGAGGCTGACGGCGTCAAGAACAACCTTGTGACGCCGTCATCTCGCCGCCAAAAGAATCCTTGGACTGCCTTGATCTACATCTGACGCCGTCATGTATTAAGTTTTTCCAGGCCGTCACGTATTTAACTCTTGACGCTCTTCCTTATGACGCCTTCATTTCTTCACTTTTATGCTCCAAAAACGTCCGAATTGCTTCCTTTTCCAGATTTCACTCCCAAAGTACCTAAAATCACAAAAGGAACGATTTAGGGCAATATTTGATCAAATAAATTCAATTCCGGGCATAAATGACCCCCTAGAAGTGGTTCATTTTTCGCCTCATCATATACCCTTACACTTGAGATTTGCTTGTCCTCAAGCAAATGCGCTTTTATTCTACTCAAAATACAAGTTAGGGGTCATTTAACACTAATATAAAAGTGATTACAACAAATGATCGTTCCACTAAAGACCAAAGACATGCACGGAGGTCATACACTAGCACCTCACAAATAGTGTTTAGATACTCACATCTCTCGGGTGTAATAAAGTATATATCACATTATGGAAATGGAAAACATCTCTCACTACCTGTCATAGCAAAATAGATTACCATAGGCTTGGGAAAGGATCAAACCTCCACCACATGGCGTAAGCACCTAGGATAAACTATCAAAGAGGTCTTTTAAAGGGTTGTAACGTTAGGTGTAGGGATATGAAATACACGGTTTTGTTGGATATAGGCAGTCTTTACTGGTGGCGAGTTAACAATCTTGGTTAATTACATGTAAAATATGGCATTGCTAAGCCAAGACTAGACTCGACTTAAGTTAATAAATGAAAAATAACAAAAACATAAAATAAACATAGAATGAAAAGGGATGGTAGTCCGTATGTTTTTTTTCTCTTTTTCTCTTTTTCTATTTTTTTTTTTTCTTTTTCTTGATTTTTTCCATTTTTTTTAAAGGTAAATTTTATTAAGTAATGGAAATGCCCAAAGGCAGTACAAGAAAAAAATATAAAGTGTTAACAAAGTTAGGACACTTCCCTAACTTCCACACTTTATACAACAAAAAAAGATGGCATAGGACAAGATCCCCAGCTCAAATACAAATACTAATATCAAAGAGTAAAATACAAAACAATCCTGCATACTCAATAAAATTAGTCAAGGCAAAAAAGAGGCTTAAAAACTATGGTCACCAACACACTCTGAATACATGGAAAAAATGCCAAGGAGTCAACCAAGGCACATCCAAACATCACCATGTGTTGGCAACACATAGCAAGCAGGTTGCCAAAACTAATTTAATAAGAGTAAATACAAATAAAAAAATACTATGCCATCCTAATCATCAAACCAGTAATACATCCAGAATCCACAAAGCACACACCAAACACTAACCACACAGAAACAAGGGAAGAGCTAGAGTAGCAGTTTTGGAATTATTTGCCTCCTTACAAACCTTTTTATGTAAAACCCAGAGGGTAAAACCATAAAAAGGACAAAAAGAGCACAACATAATCCAAAACCTTCCCAAACTCCATGAACCATCTTCACAGCAACAACTCTCAAAACAGCAACATAATATCACCACTCAAATACATCCAGCAAGCATCAGCAAACAGCATCATAACATCACCACATAACTCCATCCAGAAAGAATCAGTAAACAGCATAGAACCTGTAACTACTAGCAACATAATTCTCACCAATAAAAGGGTCAAAACATTTATTACACAACCAAAAACCAGTTCCTTCATGGATGAATAGGAACCAAGAGAAACAGAATAGAAAAGCAAACCTCATGGAAGACATATCAGAGACCCAACTACTCATTCATCAAATCATTCACCATCTTCCTATAATACTCACTCCTACCCAAAGGAATATTCCATATTAAAGCAGCTTTATACACATTAGAAGTGTACTTGAATTTAAGCCCCATTAATTTCATTCTAACAGTGTTCACAATTTCATTGAAGACACTAATATCATCTCTATTCAACTGGTTAACCCTTCTATTATTTCTTTCATGCCAGATAGAGTAGACAGCAGCACTTAAGACCAATCTTTGGATCACACTCCATATAGTGTTAGCTGCAGGCTTATTAACAATAACTGATATCACTCTAGCCCATTCATTACCCACATTATCCATCTCAGCCATAGGTTTAAGCCTATCCCATACTTTTTTAGAAAAATCACAAGAGAAAAATAGGTGGCTGTGAGTTTCATCATGCTGGTTGCACAACAAACATCTTTTATCAATAACCTCAAACCATCTAGCCAACCTATCTCTAGTCTTAAGTCTACCTTTTATAGCTGTCCATAGGATGAAAGCATATCTAGGGATACATTGAGAAAACCAAACATGTTTGTGCCATATTAATTCAGGATCATCATCTCTAATATCCTTCCACACTTCACTGATAGAAAATTCCACTTCCTTACCTTTTTTATTAATCCAAACAATTCTATCCTTTTTGCTAACATCAAGGGAAGGAACAGAGATGTTGTTAAGGAACACAAACCTACTAATCCATTCCACTGGCCATAACCACCCTTGATCATCAATGAAATCAAACACTTTAGTATTAGAATTCATGTTAGCCAATTCAAGATCGTTCAGCTTAATCACATCACAGAGAGGTCCCAAATTGTGCCATTTATCATACCACATATAGAAATCTTTACCATTACCAATTTTAACCCAAATAAATTTCCTAACCAGATTCCTCAAATCAAGTAACTTTTTCCAACTCCAAGGCATTCCTTTCCTAGGCTCAACACTCCAAATACTTTTACCCCTGAGCCTATTCACATATATCCAGTTAACCCATAAAGAATCCTTTTTAACCACAATATTCCAAAGATGTTTAATCATAAGAGCTTTATTCCAAAGCTTCACAGATTTAACCCCTAGGCCACCCTGGCTTTTAGGTTTACAAACATCCTTCCAGGCTACACTAGCTTTACCATGAGCACTATCACCCCTATTCCACAAGAACCTTTTAAACATCTTATCAATCTTATCACATACAATAGTAGGCAGAATAAACAGAGAAGACCAATACACTTGTATGGAGGCTAAAACAGAGGAAATAAGTTGCAATCTACCAGCCAAAGATAAACTTTTGTTTCTCCAATCACAAATTCTTTTGTCCACAATATCAAGAAGCACTTTACAATCATTAATTTTCAAACCTTTTGACACTAGAGGAACCCCTAGATATCTAATAGGTAAGTTACCTTCTCTAAAGGGCATAACCATTTTAATGCTAGCTATCTCATCATATGTCATGTTTTTGCTAAAAAATGCTTCACTTTTTCCCATACTAGGATAAAGGCCAGAAGACATACCAAATTCATCAAAACCTCTTCTCAACACATAAGCAGAAATCAAATCTCCATGACACATCATAAGAATATCATCAGCAAAAAATAAACTTGTAATCTTGAGATCTTTACATCCCCCATGATACTGAAATTTCTTCTCTGCTTTCACTTGTCTTTTTATCATGAGATTCAAGACTTCCATAACTAAAGTAAAGAGATAAGGGGATATGGGATCCCCCTGTCTCAAGCCCCTTCCAGCCTTAAAGAACCCATGAGTATCACCATTAATGCAAATAGAAAAGTGAGCAGAAGTTAAACAAACCATAATCCATTTAATCATCACTGGGTGAAAACCAAATTCACTTAAAATAAATTCCAGAAAAGCCCAGCTCACAGTATCATAAGCTTTAAGAATATCAACTTTGAAAGTACACCTTTTTGCCCCCCAATTCCAATCATAACCTCTCATGAACTCTTGAGTTAAAAGAATGTTATCACAAATCTGTCTACCAGGTATGAAGGCACTTTGGTTAACATCAACCAAACAATTCAAAACTCTCTTAATTCTATTTGTAATCACTTTGCTTATGGTTTTATAGATCACATTACAGCAAGAAATAAGTCTGTAATCTATAACCAAAGCAGGATTCTTGCATTTAGGAATGAGAGATATAAGAGTAGAGTTTACCTCCCCAAGCAGCTTTCCACTCATGAAAAACTCTTTGACAGCTTCACAAACATCATTTCCCACCACCTTCCATGCAGCTTTAAAGAATTTAGAGGTATAACCATCAGGGCCCGACGCTTTATCATCATCAATATAAAACAAAGCTACTTTGATCTCATCATCATTAACATCAGCAATCAAATTCAAAGCAACCTCAGTATCCAGCCTGTTAGTGAATAGGCTACTAGGATCATCAATAGGGTATATATCACTGCTCTCCCCAAAAACACATTTAAAATGTTCAACAAAACATTTAGCAATATCATCCCCAGTGAAAGCATTACCCTGCACATCTTTGATATCCTTAATTCTATTTCTACCAATCCTTCCCTTCACAAAACTATGAAAAAAAGTATTATTCAGATCACCTTCTTTCAGCCATTCAATCCTAAGTTTTTGTTTCAGAACTCTTTCCTCATCAATTAAAGCATTCTTATAAGCAGCAGCATAAACCATCTCATCTTCTCTCAAGCTAACATTATAAGGGTCCTTATCTAAACTGCATTGAACCCTTTCTAACTCAGCTTTAAGAATCTTTATTTTATCAAACACATCATAGGGAATGAACATTCCCCTTACACCTTCTTTCAGCCATTCAATCCTAAGGTTTTTTTTTTTTTTTTTTTTTTTTTTTTTTTTTTTTTTTTTTTTTTTGCATACACTCTTACCCTACCATAAAAAAATAATACATCATAGGGAATGAACATTCCCCTTACACTTGAATTTTTACATACTTTACAATAAACTAATCTAATGACTCGAATTTAGAAAATCAAAACACTTGGAGTACTTTTAAGATTAACGTACATATGGGGGTAATAAATGATGTTCTTCCCCATTACTCCATAAATAAGTACTTTACCCATGAGTCCCAATCATCCCAAAACAATATGTACAAGGATATGACTCGACTTAGCAACCATGTAATCAATTAGATAGTTAACTTAGGGTTTAACAAATAACAATAATGCACTAAAAATGAGTGCATACACGGAAGGCTAAGGCGATTTGGTTGTACATTTAAGTGGGGTGTAACAAATTCTTCCTTTAAGTAAGATGCTTAAAGTTAGAAACGAAAAGATAGGCTCGAAGGGGTGTACTAGGGGTTTCGTGTACTAAAAATGAGTACAACGCTAAGGTGTGGGAAAAATTAGTTGGCTTAACTAGAAGTAATATGACTTAAATGGTCAAGTAATTATAATACGGGTTTAACACATGGGTGATCCTAATGCCTTTTATCATGTAGTAAATCCTACCACACGAATGTAGTCTCACTAGCGGTCTCGGGATGCATCACTAACGCAAGTTCTAGAATCTAAATGCTACCGGTACACTCATAAGCACTAATAGTAAATGCTTTTCCTATCAAATCTAAAGGCGAACCTCACATATTTGGGTGGAAAATTTTTCTGAATATACGGTTTTGTGCTAGTCATACAATCTCCTATCCATGAGACGCTTGCTATGGCTAAAGTTTCACTCCAAAATGTTGTAAAAATTTTTAAATTTGGTGCTAAAATTGCACTAACAAGTATTTCTCATAGTTTTATTACACATCTACCATTAAACAAACAAACTCAAGCGAAAGTGTATTTGTAAGGTATCATCATTTTACCCTCCCCTTACACTTAAGATGAACATTGTCCCCAATGTTCAAGTAACGAATGTAAAAGTGAAAAAGTAAAAAAGAATGAAATCAAATACTCCCCTGATTCGCTCGGTATGGATAATAAGGTGGCCAGTTAAGATCTTCCTCCAAGAAAATGAACAATCAAAGCTTCCCTTCCAGAATATAAATCATCTTCTTGTCATACATAACCTGTAAATCCTGAGAAAACAAACAAGACAACCTCGCATAAAATCGGCGGCAATCTACATAAGTTTCTAAATCCTAGAAAACAAAATAAGATATAATGCTTGTGGAATGAAGTTTGCAGATTTCTTGGAGATTATTAAACTTAATAATTCAACAAAAACTTTACAAAACTGGTAAAATTTCCAGGTTTTTACACGTGACGCCGTCAAGGGCAAGCTCGTGACGCCGTCAGAAGTGACCTGCAGAAATTCTTATGTTAAGTTTCCGGAAAATTTCTGGAAAAACTTGGTCTTACTTCCTGGAAAATCCTGCAAAACTTCATTATGACTCAATACAAGCATTTGACTCTAACAAATACGAATATACATGTTCATTTAATATTGTAGAGAATCATGATCGGTTTGTTTCTTAAAAACATATTTGGGGTTTCCCCTTATACTTATCTTTTGAAAAAATACCTTTAGGTGGAGTTAAGACTAGGCCAAAACAACAAAGTAAAGTATTTCCACTATTTAGTTTAGAAACATGATTTACCAACAATAAAAATAAAGCATGCATACGGAAACAAATAACAAACAAACAAAATAAAATCACACAAAGCATGGGTTGCCTCCCAAGAAGCGCTTTTCTTTATTTACGAGTCTTGTAGCTAGACTCAAGGTCATGGGTTACCGTGTATCGCTTATGCTCACATAACCAAGCGTGAGCCATCTAATAGTCGCCTCATCTTTCTTATAATCATCTCCTAACTCTAAACATTCGCGATAGTATTTTTTATCTTTTTCATGAGTATATTTAAGCCCTTTTCTCTTATCATTCTCACTTAGCATTTCTATGGGCGGATACCTACTACACTTCTCCATGGAAAAATCCTTGAACCTAGGGTGTGTGCGGGGCATTTGGTAGACAAAATCTTCTTCCCCATCTGAGAATGTAATTAACCCTTCTATAAGTTTTTCATCGAGGTTGGTCAACCGTTTGAAAGGTCTTCCAAACACAACTTGGGTCAACTTACTATCAACAAATTCTCCTAGACTCTCCATAACCATGAACTCAACAAAATAAACCAAACTTCCTACAAACACATGCAATGGTATTGTCCTAGCAAGAATATTTTCCCCTTTGTATTCTAACTCATCCACCATGATTTTATTATATTCATTACGCGAGATTATGTTCATTGGGAGAGATGAGTTAAGATAGGCGTTAAAGCTCCTAAATCCGATCTTACAAGGAAATTGCATGTTGAATGAATTGTCACTCTCAATCCTTGTTCTAGGGTCAACATACCTAAGAGGGTTCACCTCCTCTTCCATCCTATTCTCATTAATCACATCACCATCATCAAGATCCTCATTGGAGTCTGAATAGTAAAAAGGACTAGCCCTAAGGTCATCATCATAATCAGACTCCTCTAACTTAGAATTATTGTCAAAGTGGTAGTTGGGCGAGAGGTTAGGTGGGTTCTCATTCTCGACTAAAGGGGGTGGGGCGGGCATTTGGAAAATCCTACGACGAAAAACACGAATAACAGGAATCAAACGATCAATGTTATTGTTATCCATCGAAATAGTTTACGAACAAAGGAAACAAAGAAATAAGATAGACTAAAGAAAACCTAAAAATAAAAATAAAACCTTACTAGAAAGGAATCTAGCAAGTAGACCTAATAAAAAGAGATTCAAACCTAGACAATAACTATTCCCCGGCAACGGCGCCAAAAACTTGATGCGTAGGGATTGCACCAGGCTTTACCTCTCGAGGGATCTCGAGAAGCTTACAACCCCCACCAGGCAGTGTACCTGATCGTTGTAGTATAGTATAGTGACAAGTACCGGGGGATTGATCGTTCAACTAGGAATAGTGTCGCTAGGATTAGAAAACCTAAATACTAGTTCTAGAGATGAAGGATGATTATTTTTGTATTTTTATATTTTTTAGAAAGCAAGTAAAAATCTCGGGTTTTGAAGGATATGGGCGGAATTAGTTGCTAGTCAACTAACCCAATACTAAAGATGCAATCAAAATAAAATACTAGAAATGAAAATAAACTATATTAAACTAAGGTTGTGAGCAATAAGTGGAGAAATGTGTTTACTTAGATTTCACTACTCCTTAGATATCTTTTACATGTTAATTACTTGTTATAGTTGCGTGGATGACAGATTGTATTCCTTAATACCATTCATGGGGTGGCGTACTTAACTCCCCAATCCTATGAGTGCCTACTTCACTCCTATGTCGAGCCGGCTAAGAAGCTCCTAACATGGGATCATTAGAATTTACTCATGCATTAAATACAACCAATAAAACCTAGCACACATCGGTTCATGTTTCCTAAGACGTTCAAGCATGTTACCAATTGAAAATCTGCCAATTTTCTTAAGCCTAACAGTGAAATCATTCATCCAATACAACCATAAACAAGTAATCAGCACATAATCAACATCTAGGTTTCATTAGATCTAAGCAAACACAAGATAAATCTAGCCTAGCATGGTGGAATCAAGACAAGCACAAGATATAGACAACCAACACATAAACATATTGATTGAATTAAAAGAACACTTATCTCAATTACACATGTAAGGGTTCAAGGGCTGAAAACCCTTGAAAAACCTGTAAAATTCGTATATGGTTCGGCCTTAGGGTTTCTCCAAACTTGTTCCTCTATATGAATGAAAATTAGAAAACTATATATAGAAAATTGAGGCTGACGGCGTCAAGAACAACCTTGTGACGCCGTCATCTCGCCGCCAAAAGAATCCTCGGACTGCCTTGATCTACATCTGACGCCGTCATGTATTAAGTTTTTCCAGGCCGTCACGTATTTAACTCTTGACGCTCTTCCTTGTGACGCCTTCATTTCTGTACTGGGCCGTCATGAAATTTACTCTTGACGCCGTCAAATTGTTACTCTTGACGCCGTTACATACTGTTCCCAGCTTGGAAAATTAAGTCTTTAGCGTTTTCTTCACTTTTATGCTCTAAAAACGTCCGAATTGCTTCCTTTTCCAGATTTCACTCCCAAAGTACCTAAAATCACAAAAGGAACGATTTAGGGCAATATTTGATCAAATAAATTTAATTTCAGGCTTAAATGACCCCCTAAAAGTGGTTCATTTTTCGCCTCATCAGTTTTGAAAGCCCACTAGGTGTAGTTTTTAGGATTACTTTTAGTTTGGCCCATATTCCTTATCTACTGCTTAATAATAAGCCCTCTCTTGGCCAGTTGGGTTACTGCTACTGCAGTGGTGTTGTTTGTGTTCTTATTCCTTGATCTTGGTAATCTGCTCACTTTCATTGGTGTTTTTATTTATTTATGTTATTGTTATTTAAAGCTGTTGTTAAGGTGATTATTGTTATGGCTTAAGTCAAGTTTGTTTTTGCTCATTGAGCTCATTTGAAAAAGTTTTGAAAACTAGGAAACAACATGGAAGCCATTGACACTCATTAAGTTGTGGAATTTGTTGATATAATCTGTTTTTCATAAACATAATAAAAGGTTTGAAGTTGAATTTGTCAAAAAGGAAGCAGGAAAGGAAATTAAAAAGAAAAAAAAAAGTGGTTGGAAAAAAGTGCAAAAATTGGGTTTCGAACCCCTGACCCCCTGCACCCCAGCATACACAACACAACACACAAGCACCAACTCGCCCTTGGGACTTTTCTCATGTGGTTTGCTTTATTAATTGTTTTGTACTGGTATTGGTTTTTATTCCTTATTAGCTTATTTCAATTGTTGTAGCTTATCACAGCTTATGTATAAATGCTTTTTCTTATCTTGTATTTTTCTTAAGTTAGTATAAGTATAAAATAATTTCCAGAAAAAGTCTCATAATTTTAGCAGTTATAGTTTATTAATTATAATTTAATTTGTGTTAATTGATTTTTAATTCGTATTAAATAGAGTTTTATTTGAAAAATTAATTTTCTTTTTTCAAAAATTTTCTTTTGTCTTTTAGTGCGTTAGAAAATTAGTTAGAAATCCGTAGGACATTCGGAACTCAAAATTCACGTTTTATTTTGCGCACTCGCGTAATTTTTAATTAAACGTCACGTTTCTAATTTAGTTAACGTTTTAGGATTCCCGATACCTAATTATGTTTTACCGTAGTGTTTTAGGTTTCTCCTAGTTTGTTAGTTGCATTAGATTAATTTATTTTCACCTTCGTTCGTTAATTTTCCAATTTCGTTAATTTAACGTATCGTAACACCAAATAACCTTTCCAATCATACAAGATTTTAATCCCAATCTCATTCGAAGCTTTCCATTCACACCTCGTTGGGGTACGACCCGGGAAATCACTTCATAATTTGAATATCACTTTCACAAGTTTTGCGAGGTAATCGTTTTCCTAAATGGTTTACTCGTATTACTTCACGTCAAGTTTTCTCACGATAACTTAGACTTCACGTTTGTTGATATTTTGATAAATTGTTTTTGCACACACCAAAACACAACGAATCAAATGGCGCCGCTGCCGGGGAGGCTGTGTGTCGAAAGTCTCGATAAGGTTTAGACGATTAGTCTTGTAGAACCTTCGCAAGAAGTTACGTTTTTTTAAAACTTATAAAAAACCAAAAATATTTTTCTTTTGTTTCTAGTATATGTATTATATCTATAAAAGTTAAGAAAAACACAAAAAAATTTTCCCGTTTCTTTGTTTAATAATAACAACATTAAAATCTTACCACCACAAACCAAGGCAGAACACCTACCAACTGGGGGTGTGACCATAATAAGTTCCCAAACAAAAGATCAAAACTTGCCTTTGTATCACTTGCGTTTTGGAAAACTTTTAATCGATAAACTCACTTTAAGAGGAGTCGAAACGGTATGCGGCGATCCAGCGAACTTCGCCCAGTGAGAGATCCATTCTTCTCTCCCGCTCCTTTGTGCGTTTTTCATTAAAGGTTAACCTTGCGTTTGTGATTATTGGTTTAAGTTCCCTTGTCTTTATGAGTTGGTCTTGTTTTAATTGTTGTGCTTTTCGAAAAACCCAAAAATAATCTTCGTCTCCTATACGTTTGATTCTCGCCTTCTTGTACCTCCCTCATTAATGTTTAATTCTTATGTCATCACTCGACTATCACTGTTTTCATTGTAAAGGTCCAGTGGATGACAATCTTCGTTGTTACAAGTGTGGGTGTAAACAGTGTGGAAGTAATATTAGAGACGGATTTTGTAAATGGTGCAAAGCATATCCGAATGCTTTCAATGATTCTCAAAATCTTTCTGACTACCCCTTACATCCCGAAATACGTGCTATTAATGGCAAACTGTCAAGAGTCGATCCACACCTCTCACGATTCACGATTCGAAGTTTATCAAGCAAACGTACTGAGCTTAAAACGGTGACTAAAATAAACGACTTGCCTAATCTTCACGTTTATCAAAAACAAAAACTAGAGACCATAACGGAAGTGGTGGAAATTACTAGCTCTCAGAGCACACCACTTGTCCCACCTCTGACTTTTATTCCTTGTGTCGGTTGTGGTGAGCCGCTTTTCGGGTTGCCATGTCGTTGGTGTACATGTGAACGATGTGGTAATGATATTCAAAATGGAAGTTGTTTGTTTTGTGGTTCGAGTAATTCATTCGCTTACGATTCTAATCTGAGCTTTTGCAATGAGCCACAAAATAATTTCATTT
>JARVZY010000611.1:0-31573 GCA_030686995.1 Artemisia argyi | reverse complement strand
TTACGGATAAAAAAACTTGTATCATAGAGAAATTGGCAAAAGCACGTGAGCCGCTTAATTAGGTAGTAAAAAGCTATAAAGTTATATACCCTGAAAATTATTGCGTTTCTCAACCAAACCCAATTACCTTATAACCCATTGTTTATCTTTAGTGGAATAGGTAGTCTTCTCTAAAAAATAATTACTAATGACTTCTATAACCCATTGTTTATCTTTAGTGGATAGAGCCTTTTATATTTAATGATTATGCTTTGCATCCTCGATCCTCCTTTTCATTTCATTGATTTACTTCTAACTAGCATTCTTTGTTTATTGGAGCATCAGATGATCCTATCCAAAAAGCATTAAACCAACCCATGAATGCAAGTTTAGCTGCTCGAATGTACAAGGACACACAGTTCCAAGATCTTGAAAAGGCTGGTGTTGCGGTAGAATTGCCATGTGTGCTGTTCCATTTTACTTTACAACTTGGGAACAGTAAGTAATGCAAAAATATCCATTTTTTCCCTCTATATTATACGGTATAATATATAATTACTAATCCTTCAAATTTTGTACTTGTTGCCACATGTCGGGTTACTTGTTGGCTGACAGACAATTAGCACCGTTATGTAGATGCTACTTGAGGCTTGCTGCTATTGCGAAAGCACGGAGTAATGTTCCTTTAAGCATTGAACTAGTACTCGAGCTCTTTTCAGTATCATTGTTTACATTTACTTTTTATCCATATGCCTTTATTTTGTGTCTGATTTCAACAATGTGATCCTCTTTTGTTGTAGATCCGTGATGTTCTGGAAGTGGATGGCAATAACCTGGATGCATTATGCATATGCTTGTGACTTGGAGCTTAAAAATGATGACTGGGTCAAGGCAAAAGATTTAACACAAGTGTTGAAGACATGTTAGTGATGATAGGTTATTGGTTGGTTTTGTGTCGAGTTTCAACCGTACTATTTGTGTTTTGTGAAAAAAATTAGTATTTATGACTGAAGTTAGTATGTTATATTTGTATTTGTATTGCTAAAGATTTGACGATTTTAGTTTGTTCGCGAAGGCAATTATGCAGTAAAACCAACATTAGTTCCAATTTTATTTTTTTTGCTATATGTTCATAATTAGTGACGACTTTTTGGTCTCTAAATATATGTAGTCTGCGACGATTTTCTCGTCACTAGTGGTAAATATCAGTGACGATTTTTTCGTCACTATCAGAACTGTGACGAAAAATTTCGTCACTAACCGGATTAAAAAGTGACCACTAATCTGGTCACAAATTAGTGACGAGGTATATATTCGTCTCTAATCGATTTAGTGACGGAGCTTTAGTGACGACTGGTGACGACTTGAGTTTGGTCACTAAACAGTTTTGTGAACATTTTTTCCACTGTTAGTGACGAAACTGCTTTCGTCACTATAGGCCAATTTTCTTGTAGTGAAGCCATTCCTTGTCTAACAAGTTCGATCAAAACCATAAGCATACGAAAACAAAACTATGGTAGACTACAACATACCTTTCGACATCCAAGAGGAAATCATGAAAAGGCTACCGGTCAAATCACTGCTTCGCTTCAGATCGGTATCAAGACCATGGAAGTCTTTCATCCATAGCTCTAAGTTTATCGCTGGTTACCAACAAACTCAGCGTTTTCTTGTAAGGTACAATGATGACAATTATAATGAAAAATATGTTTCGATAGTAGATGATGATACTTACCCCGAACGCGAACTTTCCCTCATTGCTCCCGTATCTGATAAATATAAAACACTAGTCGGTAGCTCTCAAGGCTTGTTCTACTTTTTTAGTTATTACTTAGATATTTCTCAAAGAAACAGTACTGTTGTTATATGGAATCCAACTATTAGAAAATCAGTTGATATTGTTGTGCCTAATGTGCTGGATAGGTTGCCATATAGAACTTTTGTTGGTTTTGGGGTTTGTCCTCGAACTTGTGACCCTAAACTTGTTAAAATTATAAGTTGTTGTTCTGACCACGAAAGCCAAAGTAAAAGTAGTATCCCATGGCAAGTTGAGGTATTTGCGCTAAGCTCGGGGGTTTGGACAAGTCTATCTACCAATCTCCCACGCAAATCAATTTGGTTCCAAGATAAAGATCATGTAGATATAGATGGGTTTATTTATTGGAGAGTTCTTGATAGGTTTAATCTAGACGATGGATCACCGTGGAACAGTATGATTATGTCATTTGATGTGACAGGTAACGAGTTTACAGAAATATATCTTCCCGGTAATTTAACAAACCATAATGAAATTAGGCTTTTATTATCTAAGCTAAGGGAGTCTCTTGTTGTGCTTGAATATGAAATAAAGTTAACGTCTGAGAAACGAGTTTATGGTGTATGGATGATGGAGAATGGTAATCCAAAATCGTTTACAAAACTATACACCATTGACTCACCAGATGGATCATACATTAAAGCACTCGGATTTAGTAAGAGTGGCAAACCTATAATTGTAATGAAGAAATATCCTTCCAAACCTAATTCACTTTCAGTTTATGAACCCAACACAAAAGGCATCAATGATATTAGGATTCTTGGGAAATATATAGTACATGCTATACATGTTCCTACATGGAAACGCTACTTTTACTCAATCATTGAGGATAGATGACTTTTGAAGCAAACAAGCAAAGGTATGGAGAGATTGAAGTGCAAGTAATGAATGTTAAAGGTTTAAATACACTTTAAATTAGTATGTCTGGTTTTTCATTATTTGTTTGATCTTTGTTTACTAGATTAAACTCTGAATTGGTCATCGATTTTTTAAAAGTTTGATAGATACCACACATTTGACTGATGAGTTGAAGTTTTTATTTTTCTCATTAGTGCTAACTTGGTTGATTCGGGTGATGTATTGTCTCTAAGAATCAGACCGGGTGAAATAAAGTAAGTAATCGTAGAGGATTCAAGCTCGTCAAAAGTCACCCAAGTGTACTTTAAATGTATGCAAACCCATAAATCTTCTTTTAAGGCTAGCTTGTTATTTATATACTTCGTATAATACTACTATTTTTAAGCATAGTTAAACCTACACACATTCCTTACCAGAATTTCAAGATTCTGGACTAAAAGTAAATTTTGTTGAATGTGCCAAAGCGTATCAAAAATTCATGTTTGGACAAGTTATCAAACTACTGCTGTTGGTTTCTTAGTTTTTCGAAACACTATGTGTATCAAGATTACTTTTAAATTACATGTAAGTCGCTATCTTTGGCCGGCCAGATGGTGCTTTTACATCTAGCTGAGGGGCTTGGAGAAGTGTAATTGTCAATGTGTCTTGTAAATCAATCAGTATGACGTACATGGGATCACGTAACTATCTATCACTGTATGAGGTTTAAAGGATTGGAAAAAGTAAATACTTTCTTTTCTTGTATTGTAGTCAAATACATTCTTTTCATTTTTTTTCATCTTTTACTCAAAAAATATAAAAATAAAATAAAAATTGTTGACCGGATCAAGACCCGGACCCAACCAATCTTGACATAAACCCATTTAGACATGTTTTTATAAGACACATTTAGACCCACACTCATCTAGACCCAAAATCATCTACACCAACCCGACCCGACTCACCTAATTTACTAAAATGTGGTCTCACAGTCAAAGGCTATTGAGTGGTGTTTGAACCACATGCACATGTGGTTGGCCACATACTCTTTTCAAATGTGTTTGAACCTTCCAAATCACCCCATTGTGATTTTCTTCTAAGCTTTTCATCGAACCCCTTTCGTGCACTAGTTCACGGGGTGTTTGTTTAAGCTTATTTATGGGATTACGAGCTCAATTTTATTGACTTATATTGGGACTTATGCACTTATATAAATTTAATATGTCATAATCTTATATAAGGGGGTATTTTGTTTAATCTTATATGTGGGCTTATGAGCTTATTTGATATCCGCTTATGTTTCATAAGCTCCAATTTTCAGGCTTATTTTGACACTTACGAGCTTATATAAGTTTATTATAAATTTATATAAGCCCAGAATTCATACACTAAGCCAGAGAATTGAGGCGTATTAAATATAAGCCAGAATCAAATAAGTTAATAAGCTCACATGTATACTTATACAAACACAACAAACACATAATACCTAAACGATTATGAATGTCGACTGGGAAGAAAAAGAACAACACGTAATACCTAAACGATTACTCTCGTCCTTTCGTCTCTATTTAAAAAATTATTTTCAAAAATATATATACTAGTAAAATCTTAAGGAGAAATGCTATTTAAAAAATTAAGGTCTATTGTCTTGTTTATAATAACTTGCACTTCAGCACGATCTTTAGAGCCCGTACAATTCATGTAGGGCTGAGCATCGGGCCGGAACCGACCCGAACCGAGAAAACCGAAAACCGAAATTCAACAAAAACCGGAACCGAAACCGAACCGACGGGCCGTCGGTTCGGTTCGGTTTTCGTCGGTTCGGTTCGGGTTTGTCGGTCCATGTGTATTTTGGCATGTTTTTGTCGGTTTTGGGCCAAACCGAACCGAACCGAACCGACCCGAAACCGAAATTCATAAAAAACCGGAACTGAAACCGAACCGACGGGCCGTCGGTCCGGTTCGGTTTTTGTCGGTTCCGTCGGTTTCGTCGGTCCGGTTTGGTTTTGAACCTGCGGTGCTCAGCCCTAAATTCATGCAAACACATTCTCATGAATAAGCTATTTTTACCAAAATAATCAATGGTCTAAATTCTTAACTTAATTTAATCTGTTTGTGGCTAACCTCAGTCGTCAACTATATGATGTGAAATATTGCAAGTCGATCATTAATATCAAAAAAAAAAAAAAAAAAAAAAAAAAAAAAAAAAAAAAAAAAAAAAAAGTTACGAATAATTACTTTTTAGTATCCTCCATACAAAGCCCAACCGACCCAAAAAATCCATAATGCAGAAAAGAAGACCTAAATTTCCTACTATAAAAATACCTTAACAATTCAAACCATAATTAAGCATACGTAAACAAAGACTAAGGGGCTGTTTGACAAAAAATATGGTTTAGCGCTGAATGAATCAACGGCGCTGAATAAATCAAAGATGCTGAGTGAAACATAATTCTGAATAAAAATGATTGTTTGATTAGTATCCTGAATGTACGGTGTATATAAGGAAAATAAGTTATAATTTTTTATTTTTGTTTATAATTTAAAATCAAATGAATTGTTTTGTTTGGTAAATATTTGAAGTTGCGTCATTTTTAAATTAGGAGATGACATAAAAAATAAAAGAAAACAAAATAGAATAAATTGTATATTAATTTTTAATTTTTGTTTATAATTTAAAATCAAATGAATTGTTTTGTTTGGTAAATATATGAAGTTGCGTCATTTTTAAATTAGGAGATGACATAAAAAATAAAAGAAAACAAAATAGAATAAATTGTATATTATAATCGCAAATAAAATAATAACGTTACATATTGATATAAATTTAAGGCTAGAATGAAAGCATAGGCATGTCACCTTTAAAAAAAAAAGATAGTACTTGGCAGTCACCTAAAATTCATAGGCATGTCACCTAAAATATATACAAAATGTGTTGTCGCATGGGTTGTCAGATGAAAGACAAAGGCTTCTGAATGAAAGAGCATCCCCTCCTTGCATTGGCATTCAGTACTAAATTGACTCGTTAAGTGTGACTTTTTTTCTTACCAAACAACTCCTAAGCTGACCGATTAGGTGGTAAGCGCTGACTCAACTCCAACCAAACACGATCTAAGGTAACTATCCCCATTATACCATGATCGCTCCTGAATTAAGCATAGTTGATCAGGCTATGCGTAATTTAGGAAAAACGATGGAATAATCGGGCTAATCGACTCGTACCAAGTTTGGGGTTTTATAAAAACTTTAGTTTGGTTATAGTTTAGGTTTTTATTTTAGAAAAATTGGTATTCTCTATAACCTTAGGCTCTGATACCATTCTGTCACACCCCGTCTAAGGCGGAAACACGAGATGTAACCGAGAAAGGCACATTGCGTAATATCATAGATTCATACCTTATAATTATTACAATGATAGTTTACAACTTGTACAAAATGATTCTTGTCTCATATATGATAGAAAAACATGTTTCTTTTGAGACCTTGTTGTCTTGAAAACGTAGTAGCAAAAAGACAATAGTCTGACTCCAATAAACGTGCCTTCAAATACCTTAATAATGATTCACCTGAAAATGGTACTAGAAAACGTCAACATAATGTTGGTGAGCTCGTAGGTTTGAAAGTTAAACCACGAAGCTGTGAATCATATAGCGTAGGACAATAGTGAGCAAGATACACAAATGTAAACACTAATGAAACCACGATGCGTGCGGCAACTGAACCTACCAAATTGTTACACACATGTTACCCATAGTGGGGAGCTACCCCAGATAGTACTATCCATTGTTTCGGCTCCAAACGGAGTTAAACAGTTGCGCACAAATGTCACACACGAGGCACATATTGCAAATCAAAACGCACATATTGTCCAAAATCATGTAAACAGTAATCACAGGATGAAAACATTTGAAAAACGTTGAGTACCATTTCCACCCCAAGGAAAACATATTGAAAAGTGGGGCTACGAGAACTCATCTCAGTAAAGCAGTCTAAATAGAATAAAGTCAAATAGTATAAGTGTGCACCGACACGCGACCTAGATTAGTATGGCAATTTTAGTTTACAGTTTCAAGTTTGAGACTCGATGAAGTTTAAATGAGTTTAAAAGTGTTTGCATTATTGTTGCTTGTGTGGCAACACTTAAGTTTAAATAGTTTTTATAAATGTTGGCAAGGATTGGCTCTTGGAAGTGCATTCCCAAACACATATAGAAGTGGAAGGAATATAGGACGACAAAGTATTCATTAGACAAAAACCCGAAAGACAAAGTACATAAAAAATATGGAGATGTTGCTAGTTGGTAATGTGTTTACATATATATAGTATATATATAACTACTAGTAAAAAAATGATTATTTTTGTCTTTAGTTGAATTGGTAAGTTAACGTATAATCATAAGGAAAATCGGGCATGACCCGTATATACGGTTTTGTTTTAACGAAATAAATAAATGTTAAAACTTCCATGTTAGGATAATAAACTGTTTTATATTGGTTATCAAACTCCAATAAGTTTTTATAAATTTAAGTGAGTTATATTGAGCTCAGATAAAACCAAAACGAACAATGTTAATCGAAATCTTAATAATAAATTAACACCTGTATCTTTAGTTTTGTATTAGGGACTTATAGTTTTCAAATTACGAGTAAATATAAAGGTTCCAAAATAAGTTACTATTTAGTAGGTCAAGTATAAGACGCGTCAAATAAGCCGGAAATAAGTTGTGAAATATGGCGAGTACAAAATAAGCAATTAAGCACCACATATGGGCTTTGGCCCACGCACCTCTCGACGCAATACAGCTACGTTCAAAACAAAATAACAAAATGTCAACTCAAGTTCAAACTACAACACCGCTTGTCTCACCCCAAGGTTTTTAAAATCAAGCAACTAAATGAATCCTAATTGTTGCTACAGGTAGTTTGGAGACAAGATAAACAAACACCAAGCAAAAGTCACTCAACTCCAACAAACTGAATTTTACACAATGAATTATTAATAGTTGAAATTAGTTTTGTTGAGGAGTTTAGTAAACAATTAGATGCACCCTTACGTTGGCCTGTTGGGCTCACGTTTGGGCTGTGGCTCAGCAGCCACACGGCTAGTAAACATCACCCGTAACCAACTTTCAAACCAACCCATTTGCAGTCGACACACACAACATCACAATCACAGTTAACCCTTTACTCTTTTATCTCTTTTGAGAGTGCAAGCATGAAGAAAATTAATAAAACCAAGAGCACCAAACAGTGGGTTCGACCAACTGATTCCCAATAGCAGAAATCAAAATCCAAGTTCATAACAAAACTATTTTATTTACAATATGCAAAAGAGTGGACCAAGGAACAATGTCAAAATCAAAAACCACTTCACTGTGGTTCGACCACAGTGGGTTTCGACCCATAATATAACCCAAACATAACCCAGGTTTTAACAAGCTCTAGTTGACCAAAAAAAAAAAGCCGAATGATAAGCCATAAAATAAGCCAACCAAGAGTTAAACACTTCCAAACCTTGAGCCAATATTAAATCTAGTTTTAGATTGTAAGTTATTAATTGCCACACAAAATCAACAACAACCAAAAATTTATAACCATTTACAGGTCATATGCAACACAATCGATTTACACATGACACCCAAATCAAGATTCCAATTTATATACCATATCAAAACAACCTTCGGAAAAGCCAAATGGGTAACAGAAATTACAAGATAGAGGGAGATTTGTAACCCTTTCATTTGATGTCGACAAAGACCAATCTTGGAACCCGACACAATCTCTACTCGAATCCAATCCAAGCAAAACCCAAGTAAGGCTTCACAATAATCCTTGAGAATACCATTCTTTGTGGTGAGATTGAGATGAGATTTGTGTGGATCCCTAGTCTTCGAGCGACATTAAAAGGAAACAAAAAGGAAAGGTTTCAACATGCTTTCTATCATAGAGTCTTGTGAGGAGCTTGATTAAGCAAAAGTTGTTTTCCCCTTGAAGATTCTTTTAGGTGAGCTCGTGAATGCATTTGGGATGAAGAGAAAGTAGAAAATGATTTATCAATTGTTTTATTTTTGTTTGACTTTGAATTGCCTGGGTAAAATAAAGGGTGAGGTGGTGGGGTATATAATTAAAGGTTTAGATTAAATTTTATTTTATACACCGTGTATTTCGTGTCCTCTTGAGTTAAAGTGTAAACGCGGTGCGTTGGTTTGGCGTTTGGGTAAGAATGTGTGAAATACATTTCTGTGAGCGTTTTTATAAAAATAGTATAACAACAAGATTATTGACTCCGAAAATTAGTTATAAGGTTTACGCCATTACAAGGTTTGTGTCGATACGCGTGTTGTGTTGTGTGCGAGATATTTCTCATTTTTTGTTCAAATGATGTCCAAAAAAAACTCAAAAATATGAAATAGGTAATAATAATAAATGAAATTTATTATTAAATCAAGTTCAAAAATTATCGTTTGTCATAAATGATTTCGAGTCTTAATGAAAAGTATTGCCCTAAAATGCTGGTTGCTACATATGGTGCTGTTAACTGTCTTGCTATTCCATTGTCTTTACAGTACTTATCGAATTCATTTGATGTAAATTCACCACCTCTATATGTTCTTAGCATTCTTAACTTCAATCTTAACTCCATTTCAACCTTCTGTCTAAATTCCTTAAATATGTTGAAGGCCTGATCCTTAGATGTTAGAAAATAGGCCCACATGTAACGTGTACAATCATCTACTAGTAAGAAGATGAGTTTCTTTCCAGAATGTGTTGCTGAACTTATGGGACCACAAAGATTCCATAAACTAAGTCCAATGGGTTCTTTGATCTGAATTTAGCTTGGTTTGGAAATGGTGTTCTGCTGTGTTTTCCTAATAAACATGCTGATACGTGGGAATCGCACCAGGCTTTACCTCTCAAGGGATCTTGAGAAGCTTACAACCCCCACCAGGCAGTGTACCTGATCGTTGTAGTATAGTATAGTGACAAGTACCGGGGGATTGATCGTTCAGCTAGGAATAGTGTCGCTAGGATTAGAAAACCTAAATACTAGTTCTAGAGATGAAGGATGATTATTTTTGTATTTTTATATTTTTTAGAAAGCAAGTAAAAATCTCGGGTTTTAAGGATTTGGACAGAATTAGTTGCTAGTCAACTAACCCAATACTAAAGATGCAATCAAAATAAAATACTAGAAATGAAAATAAACTAAATTAAACTAAGGTTGTGAGCAATAAGTAGAGAAATTGTGTTTACTTAGATTTCACTACTCCCTAGATATCTTTTACACGTTAATTACTTGTTATAGTTGCGTGGATGACGGATTGTATTCCTTAATACCATTCATGGGGTGGCGCACTTAATTCCCCAATCCTATGAGTGCCTACTTCACTCCTATGTCGAGCCGGCTAAGAAGCTCCTAACATGGGATCATTAGAATTTACTCATGCATTAAATACAACCAATAAAACCTAGTGCACGTCAGTTCATGTTTCATAAGACGTTCAAGCATGTTACCATTTGGAGATCTGCCAGTTTTCTTAAGCCTAACATCGAAATCATTCATCCAATACAACCATAAACAAGTAATCAACACATAATTAACATCTAGGTTTCATTAGATCTAAGCAAACACAAGATAGATCTATCCTAGCATGATAGAATTAAGACAAGAACAAGATATAGACAACCAACACATAGACATATTGATTGAATTAAAAGAATACTTATCTCAATTACACATGAAAGGGTTCAAGGGCTAAAAACCCTTGAAAAACCTGTAAAATTCGTACTAGGTTCGGCCCTAGGGTTTCTCCAAAACTTCTCTTCTTAATGAATGAAAATTAGAAAACTATATATAGAAAACTGAGGCTGACAGCGTCAAAACCAAATAGGTGACGCTGTCATCTCGCCGCCAAAATACTTCTCGGACTGCCTTAATCTTCATCTGACGCCGTCATGTGTTATGGTCTTCCAGGCCGTCACGTCTTTTACTCTTGACGCTCTACTTGTGATGCCTTCACGTTTTTACTGGGCCGTCATGTAATTTACTCTTGACGCCGTCAGGATGTTGCTCTTGACGCCGTCACCTACTGTTCCCAGCAAGGAAAATTAAGACTTTGGCGTTTTCTTCACTTTTATGCTCCAAAAACGTCCGAATTGCTTCCTTTTCCAGATTTCTCTCCCAAAGTACCTAAAATCACAAAAGGAATGATTTAGGGCAATATTTGATCAAATAAATTCAATTCCGGGCTTAAATGACCCCCTAAAAGTGGTTCATTTTTCTCCTCATCATATACCCTTACACTTGAGATTTGCTTGTCCTCAAGCAAATGCGCTTTTATTCTAATCAAAATACAAGTTAGGGGTCATTTAACACTAATATAAAAGTAATTACAACAAATAATCGTTCCACTAAAGACCAATAGACATGCACGGAGGTCATACACTAGCACCTCACAAATAGTGTTTAGATACTCACATCTCTCGGGTGTAATAAAGTATAAATTACAATATGGAAACGGAAGATATCTCTCACTACTTGTCATAGCAAAATAGATTACCATAGGCTTGGGAAAGGATCAAACCTCCACCACATGGCGTAAGCACCTAGGATAAAGTATCAAAGAGGTCTTTTAAAGGGTTGTAACGTTAGGTGTAGGGATATGAAATACACGGTTTTGTCGGATAAAGGAAGTTTTTACTGGAGGCGAGCTAACAATCTTGGTTAATTACATGTACAATATGGCGTTTCTAATCCAAGACTAGACTCGACTTAAGCTAATAAATGAAAAATAACAAAAACATGAAAATGAACATAGAATGAAACGGGATGGTAGTCCGTATGTTTTTTCTCTTTTCCTTTTTCTATTTTTTTTTCTTTTTTCTTTTTCTTGTTTTTTTGATTTTTTTTTTTTTTTTTTTTTTTTTTTTTTTTTTTTTTTTTTACATACACTCTTACCCTACCATCCAAAATAATACATCATAGGGAATGAACATTTCCCTTACACTTGAATTTTTACATACTTTACAATAAACTAATCTAATGACTCAAATTAAGAAAATCAAAACACTTGGAGTACTTTTAAGATTAACGTACATATGAGGGTAATATATGATGTTCTTCCCCATTACTCCATATAATAAGTACTTTACCCATGAGTCCCAATCGTCCCAAAACAATATGTACAAGGATATGACTCGAATTAGCAACCATGTAATCAATTAGATAGTTAACTTAGGGTTTAACAAATAACAATAATGCATTAAAAATAAGCGCATACACGGAAGGCTAAGGCGATTTGGGTGTACATTTAAGTGGGGTGTAACAAATTCTTCCTTTAAGTAAGATGCTTAAAGTTAGAAACGAAAAGATAGGCTCGGAGGGGTGTACTAGGGGTTTTGTGTACTAAAAATGAGTACAACGCTAAGGGTGTGGGAAAATTTAGTTGACTTAACTAGGCAAGTAATATGACTTAAATGGTCAAGTAATTATGATACGGGTTTAACACAAGGGTGATCCTAATGCCTCTTATCATGTAGTAAATCCTACTACATGAATGTAGTCTCACTAGCGGTCTCGGGATGCATCACTAACGCAAGTTCTAGAATCTAAATGCTACCGGTACACTCATAAGCACTAATAGTAAATGCTTTTCCTATCAAATCTAAAGGCGAACCTCACATATTTGGGTGGAAATTTTTTCTGAATATACGGTTATGTGCTAGTCATACAATCTCCTATCCATGAGACGCTTGCTATGGCTAAAGTTTCACTCCTAAATGTTGTAAAAAAATTTAAATTTGGCGCTAAAATTGCACTAACAAGTATTTCTCATAGTTTTATTACACATCTACTATTAAACAAAACAAACTCAAGCGAAAGTGTACATGTAAGGTATCATCATTTTACCCTCCCCTTACACTTAAGATGAACATTGTCCCCAATGTTCAAGTAAAGAATGTAAAAGTGAAATAAGTAAAACGAATGAAATCAAATACTCCCCTGATTCGCTCGGTATGGATAATAAGGTGGCCAGGTTAAATCTTCCTCCCAGAAAATGAACAATCAAAGCTTCCCTTCCAGAATATAAATCATCTTCTTGTCATACATAACCTGTAAATCCTGAGAAAACAAACAAGACAACCTCGCGTAAAATCGGCGGCAATCTATATAAGTTACTAAATCCTAGAAAACAAGGTAAGATATAATGCTTGTGGAATGAAGTTTGCAGATTTCCTGGAGATTATAAAACTTAATAATTCACAAAAAACCATAAGACTCCGTTAGAAAAACAAAACTGGTAAAATTTCTAGATTTTTACACGTGACACCGTCAAGAGTAATCTCGTGACGCCGTCAGAAGTGATCTGCAGAAATTCTTATGTTAAGTTTCCGGAAAATTTCTGGAAAAACTTGGTCTCACTTCCTGGAAAATCCTGCAAAACTTCATTATGACTCAATACAAGCATTTGACCCTAACAAATACGAATATACATGTTCATTTAATATTGTGGAGAATCATGATCAGTTTGTTTCTTAAAAACATATTTGGGGTTTCCCCTTACACTTATCTTTTGCAAAAATACTTTTAGGTGGAGTTAAGACTAGGCCAAAACAACAAAGTAAGTATTTCTACTATTTAATTTGAGAAACATGATCTACCAACAATAAAAATAAAGCATGCATACGGAAGCAAATAACAAACAAACAAAATAAAATCACACAAAGCATGGGTTGCCTCCCAAGAAACGTTTGTTTTTGTTCGAGTCACGAGCCTGACTCTATCCTTATTTAACAAAGATAGGGGAAGTTTTCCCTACACTTAGGATTAAGTGCGGGTGGAAGTAGCGATACACACCCTTAGAATGTAAATATGCCTCGTGAGGAAAGAGTGGTGGATGAATTATATGCCCAAAGGGGTGTGTTCCTATCATCATAACCTTACCTAATTTGATCGGGTTAATGGTTGGATTAAGATTTTCTCCTAGAAAGGGATCATTTTCAATCAACTTCAAGAGACTCCTAGTTGGGAATCCATCTTGACCTAATAAACCCGGTTTAAACCCGTAATGTTTCTTGTGATCAATCATAAATGGGTGATGTAAGCATGTAAGGTCATTTTCCACTCCTATATTGGCTTCCTCTCTACAAGGCTTAGAGTCCACTACCTTTGTCCTAAGACTACCCAGACTATATGGTTTGATGGGTGGATCGGAACCTATTTCAATTCCTACATTTTCATCCAAGGATGGAAGATTAGGTAACGGTTTTGGTTGAGGCTCCGGTTCATTAAAACTAGGAACTTCCCTAGAACTAAGAGTAAGGTTATCATTATAAGTATTCAAACCTGTATCCTCTAGTTGTGTTTGGTTCAAAGGTTCTACCTCTATTGGGGTTCCTAAAGTCTCTTCTACTTCTTCCTGATAAGTCACAGTCGGTGTGTATGCCTCAAATGATGGTAGGACTTGTGGAGTACTTGGTGGGCTTGGGTTTTCTACTATCTCTTCCATCACATCAATATCACCTATGTGTTCATCTTGTATTATGGTAGTGCCTAACCATGACATGCACCTAGGTGTCTCAACTCTAATCTTTTTATCCCTAAACAAACTTTTCGATTGAGCCTTCCAAATTGAAAATAGGTCTACACTTACGTTTTTTGGGTCCCATGTTCCACTCCTGTATTGGGCATGAATCTCAAAGTTTTCCCATGCGTTTTTTACATCATACTCCCAAAACTCCCCATCTGTTACATAGTCAAGCCTCATTTGGGTTTCGTAGTCGATACGAGTGTGAAATAGTTGAAGTAGAGGCAATAAATCAAGACCATAGTGAAGGACTTTTTGTAGTAAGTATTTGAAACGAGTCCATGCATCGGTAAAAGATTCACCATGATGTTGTCGAAACATCAAGATGTCATTTTGAAGTGAAAAGGGTAGATTTTGTAGTGGGTTTGGTCGATTGGATGAAAAATTTGGCGGATTCGCGTTCTCCATAATGGTGAACGGAAAAGTCAATGGAAATGTTTTACAAACAAAGACAAAAAGAAAAGATATACTAAAGGAATCTATAAAAATAAAAATAAAATCTTACTATAAAGGAATCTAGCAAGTAGACCTAATAAAAAGAAATTCTAACCTAGACAATAACTATTCCCCGGGCTGCGGCGCCAAAAACTTTATACGTGGGAATCGCACCAGGCTTTACCTCTCAAGGGATCTTGAGAAGCTTACAACCCCCACCAGACAGTGTACCTGATCGTTGTAGTATAGTATAGTGACAAGTACCGGGGGATTGATCGTTCAGCTAGGAATAGTGTCGCTAGGATTAGAAAACCTAAATACTAGTTCAAGAGATGAAAGATGATTATTTTTATATTTTTTAGAAAGCAAGTAAAAATCTCAGGTTTTAAGGATTTGGGCGGAATTAGTGGCTAGTCAACTAACCCAATACTAAAGATGCAATCAAAATAAAATACTAGAAATGAAAATAAACTAAATTAAACTAAGGTTGTGAGCAATAAGTGGAGAAATTGTGTTTACTTAGATTTCAATACTCCCTAGATATCTTTTACACGTTAATTACTTATTATAGTTGCGTGGATGACGGATTGTATTCCTTAATACCATTCATGGGGTGGCGCACTTAATTCCCCAATCCTATGAGTGCCTACTTCACTTCTATGTCGAGCCGGCTAAGAAGCTCCTAACATGGGATCATTAGAATTTACTCATTGATGCGTGGGAATCGCAATAGGCTTTACCTCTCGAGGGATCTCGAGAAGCTTACAACCCCCACCAGGCAGTGTACCTGATCGTTGTAGTATAGTATAGTGACAAGTACCGGGGGATTGATCGTTCAACTTAGGAATAGTGTCGCTAGGATTAGAAAGCCTAATTTACTAGTTCTAAAGGTGAGGGATGATTATTTTTGTATTTTTATGTTTTTTAGAAAGCAATTAAAATCTCGGGTTTTGAAAGAGTGGGCGGAATTAGTTGCTATTCAACTAACCCAAAGCTAAGATGCAATCAAAATAAAATACTAAAAATGAAATTAAACTAATTTATACTAAGGTTGTGAGCAGTAATTGGAGAAAATGTCTTTACTTAGACTTCACTACTCCCTAGATATCTTTTACACGTTAATTACTTGTTATAATTGCATGGATGACGGATCGTATTCCTTAATACCATTCATGGGGTGGCATACATAACTCCCCAATTCTATGAGCTCTTATCTCCTCCTACACCATGACCCAGCACAACTATAGGGATTATAAACAGTGGCTCATGCATTAAATACAACCAATAAAGACCTAGTACGCCTCGGTTCATGTTTCTTAAGACGTTCAAGCATGTTACCATTTGGAGATCTGCCAGTTTTCTTAAGCCTAACATATAAAATCATTCATCCAAGAACAAGAATAAACAAGTAATCAACACATAATCAATATCTAGGTTTCATTAGATCTAAGCAAACACAAAGGAGATCTAGCCTAGCATAATGGAATTGAGACAAGAACAAGATATAGACAACCAACACATAGACATATTGATTGAATTAGAAGAACACTTATCTCAATTACAATGCAAGGTATCAAGGGTTTGGAACCCTTGAAAAACCTGTAAAAGTTGCACCAAATTCGTCTTTAGGGTTTCTCCCAAAACTTCTCTCCTTTTAATGTAAAAACTAGAAAACTATATATAGGAAAACTGGGCTGGCGGCGTCAAGACAACCACGTGACGCCGTCACCTCGCCGCCAAATACTTCCTCGGACGGCCTTGATCTACTTATGACGGCCTGTGTGACGCCGTCACCACCTACGGTATTTTATTCTTGGCACTTTGACGCCGTCAGGATGACTTTTGACGCCGTCATCAACTACGGTATTTTATTCTTGATGTCTGATGCCGTCAGGGTGTAACTCTTGACGCCGTCACCTAGTGTTTCCAGCATGGAAAATTGATACTTTGCCGTTTTCTTCACTTTTATGCTCCAAAAACGTCCAAAATGGCTTCTTTTCCAGAATTCACTCTCCAAGTACCTAAAATCACAAAAGGAACGATTTAGGGCAATATTTGATCAAATAAAGTCGGATTCGGGCTTAAATGACCCCCTAAAAACGGATCATTTTTCGCCTCATCATATACCCTTACACTTGAGATTTGTTTGTCCTCAAGCAAATGAGCTTTTATTCTACTCAAAAGTTAGGGGTCATTTAACACTAATATAAAAGTAATTACAACAAATAATCGTTCCACTAAAGACCAATAGACAAGCACGGAGGTCATACACAAGCACCTCACAAATAGTGTTTAGATACTCACATCTCTCGGGTGTAATAAAGTAATATAACATTATGGAAATGGAAGATATCTCTCACTACCTGTCATAGCAAAATAGATTACCATAGGCTTGGGAAAGGATCAAACCTCCACCACATGGCGTAAGCACCTAGGATAAACTATCAAAGAGGTCTTTTAAAGGGTTGTAACGTTAGGTATAGGGATATGAATTACACGGTTTTGTTGGATAAAGGAAGTTTTACTGGTGGCGAGTTAACAATCTTGGTTAATTACATGTACAATATGGCGTTGCTAAGCCAAGACTAGACTCGACTTAAACTAATAAATGAAAAATAACAAAAACATAAAATAAACATAGAATGAAACGGGATGGTAGTCCGTATGTTTTTTCTCTTCTTCCCTTTTTTTTATTTTTTTTTTATTATTTTTTTTTTCTTAGGGTTTAACAAATAACAATAATGCACTAAAAATGAGTGCATACACGGAAGGCTAAGGCGATTTGGGTGTACATTTAAGTGGGGTGTAACAAATTCTTCCTTTAAGTAAGATGCTTAAAGTTAGAAACGAAAAGATAGGCTCGGAGGGGTGTACTAGGGGTTTCGTGTACTAAAAATGAGTACAACGCTAAGGGTGTGGGAAAAATTAGTTGACTTAACTAGTCAAGTAATATGACTTAAATGGTCAAGTAATTATAATACGGGTTTAACACAAGGGTGATCCTAATGCCTCTTATCATGTAGTAAATCCTACCACATGAATGTAGTCTCACTAGCGGTCTCGGGATGCATCACTAACGCAAGTTCTAGAATCTAAATGCTACCGGTACACTCATAAGCACTAATAATGAATGCTTTTCCTATCAAATCTAAAGGCGAACCTCACATTTTTGGGTGGAAAATTTTTCTGAATATATGGTTATGTGCTAGTCATACAATCTCCTATCCATGAGACGCTTGCTATGGCTAAAGTTTCACTCCTAAATGTTGTAAAAAATTTTAAATTTGGCGCTAAAATTACACTAACAAGTATTTCTCATAGTTTTATTACACATCTACCTTTAGACAAAACAAACTCAAGCGAAAGTGCATATGTAAGGTATCATCTTTTTACCCTCCCCTTACACTTAAGATGAACATTGTCCCCAATGTTCAAGTAAAGAATGTAAAAGTGAAAAAGTAAAGAGAATGAAATCAAATACTCCCCTGATTCGCTCGGTATGGATTATAGGTTGGCCAGGTTAGATCTTCCTTCAAGAAAATGAACAATCAAAGCTTCCCTTCCAGAATATAAATCATCTCCTTGTCGAACATAACATGTAAATCCTGACAAAAAATAGACAAGACAACCTCGCGTAAAATCGGCGGCATCCTATATAAGTTACTAAATCCTAGAAAACAAAGTAAGATATAATGCTTGTGGAATGAAGTTTGCAGATTTCCTGGAGATTATAAAACTTAATAATTCACAAAAACCATAAGACTCCGTTAGAAAAACAAAACCGGTAAAATTTCCAGATTTTAACTCCTGACGCCGTCAAGAGTAATACTCTGACGCCGTCAGAATGGACCTGCAGAAATTCTTATGTTAAGTTTCCGGAAAATTTCTAGAAAAAACTTGGTCCTACTTCCTGGAAAATCCTGCAAAACTTTATTATGACTCAATACAAGCATTTGACTCTAACAAATACGAATATACATGTTCATTTAATATTGTGGAGAATCATGATCGGTTTGTTTCTTAAAAACACATTTGGGGTTTCCCCTTACACTTATCTTTTGCAAAAATACCTTTAGGTTGGAGTTAAGACTAGGTCAAACAACATAGTAAAGTATTTCCACATTTTAATTGAGAAACATGATCAACCAACAATAAAAATAAAACATGCATACGGAAGCAAATAACAATCAAACAAATAAAATCACACAAAACATGGGTTGCCTCCCAAGAAGCGCTTGTTTTTGTTCGAGTCACGAGCCTGACTCTATCCTTATTTCACGGATAAAGGTGAGGTTTTCCCTACACTTAGGATTAAGTGCGGGTGATAGTAGCGATACACACCATCTCGGTAGGAGTATGCCACGTGAGGAAAGAGTGGTGGATGAATTATATGCTCAAAGGGTTGTGCTCCTATCATCATAACCTTACCTAATTCAATCGGGTTAATGGATGGATAAAGATTTTCTCCTAGAAAGGGATCATTTTCTATCAACTTCAAGAGACTACTAGTTGGGGATCCATCTTGACCTAATAAACCCGGTTTAAACCCATAATGTTTCTTGTGATCAATCATAAATGGGTGATGTAAGCATGTAAGGCCATTTTCCACTCCTATATTGGCTTCCTCTCTAAAAGGCTTAGAGTCCTCTACCTTTATCCTAAGACTACCCGGACTACATGGGTTGATGGGTGGGTCGACTCCTCTTTTGTCTCCTAGATGTATATCTAAGGATGGAAAGTTGTGTGAAGATTGAGGTTCCGGTTCATCAACACTAGGTAATTCCCTAGAACTAAGAGTAAGGTTATCACTACAAGTATTCAAACCTATATCCTCTAGTGGTGTTTGGTACAAGGGTTCTACCTCTATTGGGGCTCCTATAGTCTCTTCTACTTCTTCCGGGTAAGTCACGGGTGGTGTGTATTCCTCAAGTGATGGTTGAGTATTTTGTGGGCTTATGTTGTGCACCTCATCATTCCATGTGTCAGGATCTAGCCCTAACATTCTCCCAAGTATCTCACGTGCTTCTCTAGGCATCTCAACTTCTATGTCTGAATCATAAGGGTCATCCTCAATATTCTGACTGCTATATACAAATTGCCCAAGAGATTCATCATCTGTTTCTTGAGATTCATCATCATCGATCATAAAACCTAGGTCTTTTTTATCAATGTGATCATGTTCGGCTAAATCCTCCATCACATCAAGGTCACCTATGTGTTCATCCTGTATTATGGTAGGGCCTAACCATGACATGCAGCTAGGTGGCTCATACGAAACTATCCTAGGTGAAGGCTCATATGGTGCATAGGTTTCACTAAGTGAGGCATTTTCAAGGGTTGATGGAGCTCCTAAGGTGAATTCTTTAAAAGTCTTATGCACTTGGCCTCTTTTCTCAAGGTACTCAATAAAATCAATATAAGATCCTGTCTGCCTCATTTCATTCGTCCATCTTGGTATATCCAAACTGGTGTAATTATATTTTTTCTGGTAAAACTCTAGTGTCGGACTTGGTGGATTCACGTTCTCCATAATGGTGAACGGAAGAGTCAATGGAAAGGTTTTTTTTTTTTTTTACAAACAAAGACACAAAGAAAAGATAGACTAAAGAAAAGCTAAAAATAAAAATAAAATCTTACTAGAAAGGAATCTAGCAAGTAGACCTAATAAAAAGAAATTCTAACCTAGACAATAACTATTCCCCAGGCTGCGGCGCCAAAAACTTGATGCGTGGGAATCGCAACAGGCTTTACCTCTCGAGGGATCTCGAGAAGCTTACAACCCCCACCAGGCAGTGTACCTGATCGTTGTAGTATAGTATAGTGACAAGTACCGGGGGATTGATCGTTCAGCTTAGGAATAGTGTCGCTAGGATTAGAAAGCCTAATTTACTAGTTCTAAAGGTGAGTGATGATTATTTTTGTATTTTTATGTTTTTTAGAAAGCAATTAAAATCTCGGGTTTTGAAAGAGTGAGCGGAATTAGTTGCTATTCAACTAACCTAAAGCTAAGATGCAATCAAAATAAAATACTAAAAATGAAAGTAAACTAATTTATACTAAGGTTATGAGCAGTAATTGGAGAAAATGTGTTTACTTAGACTTCACTACTCCCTAGATATCTTTTACACGTTAATTACTTGTTATAATTGCATGGATGACGGATCGTATTCCTTAATACCATTCATGGGGTGGCATACATAACTCCCCAATTCTATGAGCTCTTATCTCCTCCTACACCATGACCCAGCACAACTATAGGGATTATAAACAGTGGCTCATGCATTAAATACAACCAATAAAGACCTAGTACGCCTCGGTTCATGTTTCTTAAGACGTTCAAGCATGTTACCATTTGGAGATCAGCCAGTTTTCTTAAGCCTAACATATAAAATCATTCATCCAAGAACAAGAATAAACAAGTAATCAACACATAATCAATATCTAGGTTTCATTAGATCTAAGCAAACATAAAGGAGATCTAGCCTAGCATAATGGAATTGAGACAAGAACAAGATATAGACAACCAACACATAGACATATTGATTGAATTAGAAGAACACTTATCTCAATTACAATGCAAGGTATCAAGGGTTTGGAACCCTTGAAAAACCTGTAAAAGTTGCACCAAATTCGTCTTTAGGGTTTCTCCCAAAACTTCTCTCCTTTTAATGTAAAAACTAGAAAACTATATATAGGAAAACTGGGCTGACGGCGTCAAGACAACCATGTGACGCCGTCACCTCGCCGCCAAATACTTCCTCGGACGGTCTTGATCTACTTATGACGGCCTGTGTGACGCCGTCACCACCTACGGTATTTTATTCTTGGCACTTTGACGCCGTCAGGATGACTTTTGACGCCGTCATCAACTACGGTATTTTATTCTTGATGTCTGACGCCGTCAGGGTGTAACTCTTGACGCCGTCACCTAGTGTTTCCAGCATGGAAAATTGATACTTTGCCGTTTTCTTCACTTTTATGCTCCAAAAACGTCCAAAATGGCTTCTTTTCCAGAATTCACTCTCCAAGTACCTAAAATCACAAAAGGAACGATTTAGGGCAATATTTGATCAAATAAAGTCGGATTCGGGCTTAAATGACCCCCTAAAAACGGATCATTTTTCGCCTCATCACTCATGCATTAAATACAACTAATAAAACCTAGTGCACGTCAGTTCATGTTTCCTAAGACGTTCAAGCATGTTACCATTTGGAGATCTGCCAGTTCTCTTAAGCCTAACATCAAAATCATTCATCCAATACAACCATAAACAAGTAATCAACACATAATTAACATCTAGGTTTCATTAGATCTAAGCAAACACAAGATAGATCTATCCTAGCATGATGGAATTAAGACAAGAACAAGATATAGACAACCAACACATAGACATATTGATTGAATTAAAAGAATACTTATCTCAATTACACATGAAAGGGTTCAAGGGCAGAAAACCCTTGAAAAACCTGTAAAATTCGTACTAGGTTCGGCCCTAGGGTTTCTCCAAAACTTCTCTTCTTAATGAATGAAAATTAGAAAACTATATATAGAAAACTGAGGCTGACGGCGTCAAGACCAAATAGGTGACGCCGTCATCTCGCTGCCAAAATACTTCTCGGACTGCCTTAATCTTCATCTGACGCCGTCATGTGTTATGGTCTTCCGGGCCGTCACGTCCTTTACTCTTGATGCTCTACTTGTGATGCCTTCACGTTTGTACTGGACCGTCATGTAATTTACTCTTGACGCCGTCAGGATGTTGCTCTTGACGCCGTCACCTACTGTTCCCAGCAAGAAAAATTAAGACTTTGGCGTTTTCTTCACTTTTATGCTCCAAAAACGTCCGAATTGCTTCCTTTTCCAGATTTCTCTCCCAAAGTACCTAAAATCACAAAAGAAATGATTTAGGGCAATATTTGATCAAATAAATTCAATTCCGGGCTTAAATGACCCCCTAAAAGTGGTTCATTTTTCGCCTCATCACATGCATCACATACTTGTCCTGCATGATTTATTCTTGGTATTCCTTCTACTAATCCTTTTCTTGTCATCTTGTTGATATCGTCAAAGTTCAGATGACCTAATCTAGCGTGCCATAACCATGCTTGGTTATCCACATTTGCTAAGAGGCATATTGGTGCTTCTATTTGTAGTCTAATACTGTAAAGTCTATTCTTCGATCTTTCTACCTTCATCAACAACTTCTTATTCTTATCATACAAAGTCAGCTTGTTTCCATCCATGATGATCTTACAACCTATTTCGGTAAGTTGTCCTAGACAAGTATGTTGCTCTTGAGGTTTGGTATGTAGTAAACATCTGATATTATCTTTTGCTCCTTGTTTCTACATCCTAATAATATTGAACCTCTACCCTTTATCTCTACATATGATCCATCTCCAAAACGAACACGTCCAGTGATGCTTTCGTCGATATCTTTAAAGTGACTCTTGGTTCCTGTCATATGGTTGCTTGCACCATTATCTAAATACCATATGCTAGCATCTGTTGTAGCATATTTTCCGGGTTGTATTTGTCCTTCATTTAACAATACTTCTTCGTGTGTAGTCATTAATAGTGATGGTTCATCGTATTCATAGATAAGGTTTGATTGTTCTTGAGTTGTTGGTGGACTTCTACATTCTCTCTTAAAATGTCCATGTTTCCCGCAATTGAAACATTTTACCTTTTTCTTATTCCACTCACCTTTATACTTATTGGGTTTGTTGTTGTGAGTTGAATTTTCTCCATTCGAGTTATCTCTATTTCCTTTATTTTTCCAGTTTCCTCGTGAGTAGTTTGATCTACCCCTATATTTGTTTAACCGTTTCTTATTTCTAGAGTGTTCGCCTTGTGCGAATAATAGGTTATCCTGGCTTTCTACTTGTCCACCCTTTCGGAGTTTTATCCTTTCCTCGAATGCCTTAAGTTTTCCAGTGATCTCATCTAAAGTGATATCGTCGAGATCATTCATCTGTTCTATGGATGCTACTATCTGAATGAATCTATCGGGTGTGGAGTCTAATAGTTTTCGTACTAAAAGTGATTCATCCAAGGTCTTTCCTAATTCTTTTGCCTTAGTTCTGTAACTGTTAAGTTTGTTTGTAAATGCATCCACCGTTTCATCATCCTTCATTTGAAGGGCATTAGATCCTATCATAAGTGATTGTAATCGTGCTTGTTGCACTTTTTCTTCTCCTACGTGTCTCCTTTTCAATGATTCCCACAATTCTTTTGACGTTTTGCAATTTGCTACTTGTAATATCACATTCTCGGTCAACGCTTGATATAGTAAGGCCATTGTTGCCTTATCTTTCTTATCATCTAGTTGCGTATCTTCCTTAGTTTCTATTGTCTCCCACAAACCATGTGCTTCTAATATGATTTTAATTTGTATAGCCCAAACTATGTAGTTTGTGTCTTTGAGTTTAGGGCATTGGTATTGTGCAATAGGTGTCATGGGTTTACGTGTAGTTTTTGATGTGCTTGAATCGTCACCGGACATCTTAAAAGTATTTAAGATTTTCACTTTCTAATCTTATGGGAATTCTAACCAATATGGTACTTCTACTACTACGGGAACAGAAATAGTTTTTCCGGGAATCCTAGTAATACGGGATCAATATATAGTTCTCGGGATTTCCTAATAATGAAGTAAATATCTATACTATAAAGTATAATTGAAATCCAAAGTTTTGATTTTTGTGACCTCGTTGTTGTGTCAAAACACAACGATGTTCCCACTTGTGTGTCGATACTTAGAACTATATCAACCACGTTATTTCTTTCCTCGTCTCCTTCTCAACTTGGTTCCTACTACGTGCCTTAGACCCTTGTTATATCTCGGCTATCCTCCAAATCCACCCTAAGTGTTTTTGGCCACGATCAACTTCAGGTTGTTGTCGTTGTTTTCTTTATTCCAAGTCCTTTTCTTTTCAAAATACTTGCGGTATCTTTCTGCCAAAGAGCAATCGAATTGCTTCTGTTCTTCTTTTCCTTCCTTAATACCCTACGGTATTCTATCAACGTCTAAACAAAGTAATTTTGTTTGTCGTTCCGCTGTTGCTTGTCTCCTTCTTTTCGTTGTTCCACAATACTTTCCTTTCGTTCCTTTTCTTTTCCACACCGTATGTCAACAAACTTTCAGAATCCTATTCGGTATTCTTTTCTGCAGCGAGTGATCAATTCGCTTGTTCTTCTTCAATTGTTGTTGTTAGTATTGTCAACGTCCTATATGTTCTGTTTCTTGTACTGGTATCCTTTCTAACTATCCAAGCAACGCCTATAAAATTTCTGCGCGTCTTTTCCTTTCTTGTGTATCTCGGTAATACACAATTCCTTAGTCGACTTCTTTTCCTTTTCCCTTGTTGTTTTGTAGTAAAACAAACAAGTACATTCTTGTTGTTGTTAAACAAGAATTCTTCTATTCCTTCTGGTTTTGTTGCAGCGTACGAACTAATCCAACAAACCAAGACACAAGTTTCTGGTTCGGTGTCCTTCCTGTTTGCAAATTTCGACACAAAGAAAGTTGTATACGACTTTCTTATGTCCCTAAGTTATCTAGGCAATCCTTCTAGTGTTAACAAGGTACGAAGGGTATGCGTTGTTTCCTGAAAAAACAAGTCTGGTTTCGGTTTTGATTGCTGTAACGAGATGTTCCAACGAGGCTCTTGATGCTAAATGTTGTCCCAGGCGTGTATAATTGTGTATGGATCGATGTGGTTGAGTCAAATGTAAAATGCAAACAAAGTATAAACTAAAGATAACTTATTTATTTGTCTAACCACTGTAATAATACATAATCACAAGTACTTATAGGTTTCCAAACGGTGTCACGAACCGTTGCAACCTTTCACTAAAAGTCATGTCTATTCGAATGGTTGTGTTGAACCTTTGTGATGGTTCGGTTTAGTCACAATCCAAACGATGTGTTCCTTTCTAATAGTCATGATCCAATCGACATGACTCTTCTATTTTTACAGAATTTCTAAGTTGACTTTTACATTAACTAATTTAACTAACTTGGTAGTTACAAAGTTTCTAATCTACACTTCTGGTCCTTCACGTTTTCTTGAAGCAATATCGAGATTATAACTTGGTTCACAACTACACAAAAGCTTAAAAAGATCACTACAAATAGAGTGGTTTTCTTAAAAACCGATCTAACAAATAAAAAAGAGGGGGAAGAGTAATAAATAGATCGGTTATTTGGATAATGACCGATCTAACTAACTTCTAGACATAATTAAATAGATCGGTTATTTGGATAATAGATCACCATTACATAGAGTGGTTCATAACCGATCTATTTGAGGGTTTTCAACCGATCTTTTTAACTTTTTTTGTAGTAGTGCTTGTAAGTCAGTCAATGTGATATGGGATCAGGTAACTATATATCAAGTGAAGAATATACATAAGTTTACCTCCCTCATAACTTAGCATCACTCTAAATGGCCACACTCATTTAGATATATCTAAGTTAAAAGTCTCTTATTATAGTTATCTATCACTGTGTATGGTATTTAAATGATGAAAAAAGGAACATTCCAAAATCTGGAGGTTTGTACAGATCAACCACCCAACCAAAGCTATGAAGCTATGAAGATTGAAGTGCAGATTAGTTGAAGTTGATTAATGCTTTGATACATTACATATTCATTAATGCTATTGTAAATTAGCAGCGAGATTAATGTTTCTAACATTTTTTACTATGAGTCGCAATTCTTTTGTGAACATTATGCATAAGACTCTCTTGTTGTCAAATGAAACAAATTTTTTCCTAATATGCTAATTTATTTTTTTATCTCATCTCCTAATTAAGTTGCCTTTCTTTGAAGGTTTGGCTTCAAAACAAACCTTAACTATTCGTAAACTCCCAAATGACTGTGTTACAAATACAAATAAGAAGCTGTTAATGAAAGCACGTGACCAGCACGTGCTATGGCCAAATCACCCTTTAACTACTTTTAAATTTCCTGCCCTTTTTCAGTTGTATAAATTGAACACTCATGTAATGTAATAACTCAGTTTTAGATGTTATCATTCTCTCTTTACTCTGTAAACACTTCATCATTGTGAATAACAAATCATTTCACTTCCAACTACGAATCACTTTCTCTTTGTTAATTCAGCTTGTTAGGAATCACTATTTCCAATATCTATCAAAAGAATTTGTTAGAACGTGTTGATAACGTGTTGTTAACATGAAAGAATGAAAGTATGATTAAAGCAATTGAACCAGTAGATCATACAAAGAGATAAAGCTTAAACTAAATGATGCATGTCTTCTAATTAGATATTTTAAACTCTAACCAGTGCTAAAAGATAAAGACATCCAAATGTATTTATCCATAACAAGTCTCTATTTTTGCCAAAAACCTGTTGAGTAAATATGACCCAGTTCACCTAGTTAAAACTTTTATTTATTTATTTATTTTTATATTTGGGTCAAACATTGTCGGGGATATGTACTTTTTTGAGTTTCCATCAAATCCGTACGAGCAGACCACTTGAAATGGACCCTATGGTTGTTTATATGACAGGTTTTGTTTTTGTCTATACATTTTTTTTAGATTATTTTCACTAGCAAGGCTACATTACATTAATCTTGTTCCTTCTAGAATCAGTGAGAAAATAATCTACTCTCTCCGTTTCAAATACTTGATGTAAAATATATAAATAAATTATGTTTTAAATGTATTTTAATTTGGTATAATTTTCATAAAGTGTTATATAATAAAAACAAAAATATTTAAAATGAAGGTTTGATGTAAAAAGTTATATAGTACTCTTTGCATATTACTAAATCAAACCATGTAACTACGTTGCTCTACCATTTTTAAATCAAACCATGTAACTACGTTGCTCTACCATTTCTTTTCATGCAATTTACCATTTATGTAGGCTAGGCTGCTTTCGATTCACAGTAGAGTTTTCTTGGCCATGCATGTGCTTAAAGCAAATAATGTAGTTGGCCGATCTCAATAACATTTTTCCAAAGTTCTAATAATTCTAGAATATTTAAAACAAAATTGCTTTTATTTTCCACAAACTGTTACAAATATAGAACATGATTCCTTTCGATCTAATCATGATATCAATAACAGAAAGCACATAAACGAAATGTAACCACGAGAGCCTTTACATCTAAGCTCTTACTATACGTACGTAATAAGATCAGAAGATGTTTCTCTCTCTAGGGGCGATTTCCGGCTGCCTATCCTGCCGCCTCCTCCCCATCTTTCCGGCCAAAAATCACCTCTAATATCGCCTCTCTGCTTCTGAATGATCTTCTGATTCGTTTGGATAGCATGCAATCGATGTTAGGGTTGTGTTTTTATCAAGGAGGAGGCTGGCCTAAACCTTATTTTCTCATAATCGATTCTTGTTTCATGAATCGATTTTGATTATTCAGGATAATCGCTTTTTCTTAAAACCCTAACCTATCCTTATTCGATTCTATCTTATCATTCGATTTGTTAGGGTTTTTTTGGTCGTTATTGTTTCCTAATCGCAATCTGTCTTTTTTTGTTTAGGTCGGTTTGCTATTCCCTATTTTTAGGGTGTACTCAAATCGAATCTATCATTCTCTCTTTTGCGATTAGGTTGTTTAATCGCAGGTTATTGTCTTTTTGTTGGTCGGTCTTTTTGGTCGACTCTTTATAATTCCTATATTTGCGATTTGTTTTTTGGTTTGTGATTCACTTGATGCTGTACGCTTTCATGGTTTGAACCTGTTGGGTTTCTGAATTCAGCATGCAAGTTGTGGTTGGATTTCTTGGGGTAATTGAAGCTTAACGATTATACTTAACCCTTTTTAGGGTTCGGTTCTTTTGAATCTGTTTGGAATTGATTGGGACATAACCCTTATCTTTAAGGGATTGTTTGCTGTGTTGATATTACTTGGGTACTGTTTGGGTTTTAACATGTGTTATCATGTGTATATGGGTTTATAGAGAGATGATTTTTTCTGGTTATGGTGATATTAGGGTACGATTCAGGACCTGATTACACTTGGTCTTGTTATTGTTGCTGCTGTTTGCCAAGATTAGGGATCCATGTTCATCTCTCAATGTCATGTGGCCTTACTACTATTCGTTGATTGATGCTACTGGTTCTTTGGAAGTTAAGTTTGAAGGTACTCTTGTTAGTGGCCAATGGGACTGAGGTGAGGGATTTCACCCTCATCCTAAGTACTTCAACGTTTCGTGCGGTTTGTGCTGCTGGGTGGATGTGGGATGTTCGCATCTCAAGTTTTATCTTGTTATTATACCTAGTTTGTTACTTTGTAATTAGCTAGGTTTGGTTGGTGTTTATGGCCTGTCATAAATACTTGTTTATCAAGCGCCTGTGCTTGAGGTTAATGTGGTACTTCAGCCACATTCCATTGTACTTAAACGTTTTTTGGATAATATTTACCGGGTCGTTGACCTTTTACCCAAAAAATAATAAGATCAGAAGATCGATAACTTAACAAAATCAAGAGAACCACATATCTTGATTAACTTAGGCACACTTAAAGCCATTTGGGACTTTCTTACCACAGACATTAAGAAGCAAGCTAAGAGAGACAGGCACGTTAAGGTTGATCCCCAAAACATTAGCTTTAATGGTTGTGCATAGGCAAATTGCGGCTTCAGTGTCAGCAAGGCCTTGGATAAGGGTGCAACATGGCTTAACAGGTGGAGAACCAACTACGAATCCAACCAACCCACCAAGCAACTTTGCACACACCCCTAGTTTCAAGATGTCTTTAGGGCAAGTAGCCATACCTGGCTTTGGTGTTGGTGTTGGTTTCGGTGTTGGTGTTGGTTTTGGTGTTGGTGGTGTTGGTTTCGGTGTTGGCGTTGGTTTCGGTGTTGGTGTTGTTGGTGTTGGTTTTGGTGTAGGTTTGGGTTTTGGCTTGGGGATCGTAGGAGTTTCACATGTACAGCCACTAACTGTGGCAAAAAAGAGAAGATTGAGAGCTAGAAAGAAAGCTAGTGAAGCATTGCTCTTTGAAACCATCTCTAAGTGAGAAACTTAAAATTAGCTTCTTATGACTAGTTGAAGAGTGAATATGGAATAAGGGGTTTCAAGGGTTTATATATAGCCATATAGGTGCAAGAGGGTGATAGACAATGTTAAATTGTGCATGAACGTCGACATGCATGTAGATGTCAATTGGCCATGTTATTTAATAATATCTTGTCAATCTCTACAGTAGAATAGAAGTGTCACGGGCCGTTTGGTTACATACTATAGAAATGAGACTATCACTTTAAAAGTCATTAATGGTGTTTGTTTTGTGGCTCAGTAATAAAGTGGGTATATCTATACTACTATATAATGCATTTGAGATTATTTTATAATTAGAAAGACTTAAAATTTAGACTTTTACTTTCTTATTATGAAAAGATTTCAAAATTAATTGTTTAGGAAGCAGGTTGGTTATGAAGTTTGTTAGGAAGCAAGTTGGTTAGAAAGTTTGTTAGAAACAATTTAGTTAGGAAGTTTGTTAGTAAGCAGGTTGGTTATTTAAACTAAAATTATTTGGCTTAACTATCTCTATCATCTTTACTTATAAAGCATAAAGACAACTAAATGTGTAACCGAATAACCGAATAACGCAAAATATAGTCACAGGTACCCGCCGCCGCATTGCGCGGGTACCGTTCTAGTCATAGTAATAGATTCATTACACACCAATTTGGTATATATAAAATCCATTCCTGTGAATCCCTCTTATTTTCACTACAAAACTCAAATATCTATACACTTTTTCATACCATATTTTATCATCTAAACATAAACAATCATAATCATACACGTTTTCATATCCAATGTCATTCTACCCCATATTTAATCCGATACCCATTGTCATTCCTAGCAACAAACCAAACATGCCCTTAATTTAAGATCTCTTTCAGTTCACCACTTTCACTGTTAAACATAGATATTTTTGTTTACCAAAAAAGGCAAAGACACAAACATTCTTATAAATATAAACAAGAAAATGTACGTGGTTTGGCCAATTTCTTTAATGATGTTTCTTTTGTGTTATCATTAAACTTTAGGATTTGCTAACGGGTGCTCCTTTTAATGTGTGAATAACGTATAGTTTGAGTTAGGGGTGTTCACGGATCGGGTAATATCCATAATAACGGAAAACCGAAATTGAACCGAACTGAATTGATTAAAATCGAACCGAACCGAACTAAATATTTGGTTATCGGTTTGGAAATGAGTTTGGCAATGAAAACCGAAAACCAAAAATATATAAATATTTATATTTTTTTTTTGTATTTATATATAAAAATAATCTCTAAAAGTCTTTTTTAGTATAAATATAACATTATTAAGCTTGAAAAAAAAATTCTAAAAATATATATAATTAAATGAAAAAATAATTAAAATTATGTAATTCGGGTTATTCGGTTCGGTTTTCGGTTCGGTTGAATCAAATTTGAATTCGGTTCGGTTCGATTCGGTTTTCGGTTTGACCCAAAAAAAATTAACCAAACAAACCGAACCGAATAACCAGATAACCGAAACGATATATATACAAACCACAAACTATCTCACATTGCGTAAGTAGGATTTGAACACACAACCATTTTGGTTGGGGGAGTTTCTCACACAACTATGAGTATTATTGAGACGTAAGCCCTTTAGTTATTAAATGCATTTTTAATTTAAAAATAAAATTTGGGTATATTAACCATCTTTAAAATGCATTTAGTTACGTCTAAAAAATAGTCACTGAGCAGTTATTAGCAAATCTCTTAGATGTTCAATAAAGCTTAAAGAATTTATTATAGTAAAAAGTAAAAACAGGTTTTCAAAAGCAAAAGAAATATTATTTGATTATTTCGCAATGGAAAATACAGGAGCGTAACCATGAATTCTTTTCAAGGGGGGCCAAAAAAATTTAAAAGAC
>JARVZY010005490.1:0-17500 GCA_030686995.1 Artemisia argyi | reverse complement strand
ACTTTTAAAAGGAAAGAAAATTCCATTATTTATACCGAGAGAAATATATGAATCAAGTGAAACTCAAACAGAAAAGGATTCGATAATCAGCACTCAGATAATTCATGAATCATTTAGTCAAAATAAATCTAGAGATTATTCACAGGCAAAAGAAGAGATTAAACATAGAATTGATAGAAGAAACACAATCAGAAATCAAATAGAAATAATGAAAAAAAATAAAAAGACTAATCGAGAATCACCCCCAAAAATTTGGAAAATATTAAAAAGAAAAAATATTGAATTAATATTTCAATTTTGCATTGAAAAAATATACGTAGATATCTTTTTATGTATAATTAATATGCGCAGAATTTCTCTACAACTTTTTATGGAATCAACAAAAAAAATTCTTGAAAAATACATTGACAATAATGAAATAAATAAAGATAAAGAAAGAATTAATAAAAAAAAACAAAATAAAATTGACTTCATTTCGCCTATGACTATAAAAAAGGCTTTTGATAATCTTAGAAATAGTAAGCAGAAGCCACATATTTTTTTTGATTTATCTTACTTGTCACAAAAATATGTATTTTTTAAATTATCACAAACCCAAGTTATTAACTTCAATAAGTTAAGATCTATTCTTCAATATAATGGACCATCTTTTTTTCTTAAGAATGAAATAAAGGATTTTTTTGGAACACAAGGAATATTTGATTCCAAAGTAAGACATAACAAACTTTCAAATTATGAAAAGAATCCATGGAAAAACTGGTTAAGAAGTCATTATCAATATGATTTATCTCAGATTACATGGTCTACATTAGTCCCACAAAAATGGCGAAATCAAATAAATCAATGCCATATGTCTCAAATGTCTCAAAATGATGATTTAAAGAAAAGGTATTCCTATGAAAAAGACCCATTATTGGATTACAAAAAAAAACAAAATTGGAAAGTATATTTATTACCAAATAAAGAGGAGAATTTTCAAAAAAACTATAGATATGATCTTTTCTCATATAAATATATGAATTCTGAAACTAAGAATAAGTCTGATATTTATAGATCATCATTAGAAACAATAAAGAAGCAAGAAAATTCCACCAAAAATAAAGAAACTTTTTTTAACATACTCAATAATATTCCTATCAAGAATTATCTAGAAAAAAGTGATATTATATATATGGAAAAAAATACAGATAGAAAATATTTGGGTTGGAAATTTAATACAAATATTCAGGTTGAACCTAATAAGGACCAAATAACGGAGAATTCTCATAATAATGGTCTTTTTTATCTTCCAATTAAATCAAATTCCGAAATCAATTATAAAAAGGTCTTTTTTGATTGGATGGGGGTGTCTTTTGATTGGATGGGAATGAATGAAAAATTCTTAATCTTAAATCACCTCATATCGAATCCGAAAGTTTTTTTATTTCCAGAGTTTTTAATACTTTATCATAAATATAAAGAGAAACCTTGGTTTATCCCAAGCAACTTACTTCTTTTTAATTTGAATATCAATCCAAATTTTAGTGAAAATCCAAATATCAAAGGAAAACAAGAGGCGAATGAATATTTTTTAAATTTTAGACCATCAAATTCAAAACAATATTTTGAATTAAAGAATCAAAACAATATTGAAGAATATTTTTTAGAATCGATCGAAAAACTAAAAGTATTGCTTAAAGGAGATTTTCCTTTTCAATTAAGATGGACTGGACGTTTGAATCAATTGAATCAAAAAATGATGAATAATATCCAGATATATGGTCTCCTGCTTAGCCTCATAAATGTAAGAAAAATTACTATATCCTATATTCAAAGGAAAGAAATGAATCTGGATATAATGAGAAGGCGTTTAAATCTTACACAATTAACGAAAAAGGGAATATTAATTATGGAACCTACCCGTCTATCTGTAAAAAATGACGGACAGTTTTTTATGTATCAAATCATAGGTATTTCATTGGTTCATAAAAGTAAGCACCAAAGTAATCAAAGATACCGAAACCCCAAAAATGTTGCTAAGAATAATTTTGATGAATCCATTCCAAGACATAAAAGGAAAACTCTAAATAAAGACAAAAATAATTATGATTTGCTTGTTCCTGAAAAAATTTTATCATCTAGACGTCGTAGAGAATTGCGAATTCTAATTTCTTTCAATTTGAATTTAAAGAATCAGAATGGTGCGCATAGAAATAAAACATTTTCCAAGGAGAACAAGATAAAAAATTGGAGTCAATTTTTGGATGAAAGTAAAAATTTCGACCGAAAAAAAAATGAATTAATTAAATTCAAGTTATTTTTTTGGCCTAATTATCGATTAGAAGATTTAGCTTGTATGAATCGCTATTGGTTTGATACCAATAATGGGAGCCGCTTGAGTATGTTAAGGATATATATGTACCCCTGATTTAAATTTTTGAGTTTTCTATATATTATGTTGTTCTATCAATCAGATTTTTCATTTTTGTTTTTCTGTCCGTGATCTGTAAATATCCATGTTATATGCAAACAACCCGATGCTCATATGCGCTGTCTTACATCCCCCTCTAGGATAAGTAAATGGCGTAAAAATTAAAGCTATAAATTAATCAACAGAATCTTCGTACTAAACGATTTGGTATCCTCTTTTTGTATGACTATACAAATGAACTCCAAAAAAGGATTCATTAATGTTCATTGAAAAAAACAGGAATCTATAAAAAATTTTTGATTATTGTGTATACTACATTAAAATTTCTTACATTATTATTACTATTATTACTGATCCAATAAAATAACTATCTGTAAAAAGGGGAGTGTGAAATTCTTTTATGGTAAAAAATTCATTTATTTCAATTATTTTGCAAGAACAAGAAGAAAACAAAGAAAATAGCGGATCCGTTGAATTTCAAGTAGTAAGTTTCACCAACAAGATACGGAGACTTACCTCACATTTGGAATTACACAAAAAAGACTATTTATCTCAGAGAGGTCTGCGGAAAATTCTGGGAAAACGTCAACGGCTGCTGGCTTATTTGTCAAAAAAAAACAGAGCACGTTATAAAGAATTAATAGGACAGTTGGATATTCGAGAGAGAAAAACTCGTTAATTTGAAGAGTTAGTTTGAATTATTCGCTTAAAGTTTGATGAACTTCTTTTCGCTTTCAGCAATTCATGGAAGAATGAATCAGGAAAAACCTATGACTGTACCAGCTACAAGAAAAGACCTCATGATAGTCAATATGGGACCTCACCACCCATCAATGCATGGTGTTCTTCGACTCATTGTTACTCTAGATGGTGAAGATGTTATTGACTGTGAACCAATATTGGGTTATTTACACAGAGGTATGGAAAAAATTGCGGAAAATCGAACAATTATACAATATTTGCCTTATGTAACACGTTGGGATTATTTAGCTACTATGTTCACAGAAGCAATAACTGTAAATGCACCAGAGCAATTAGGGAATATTCAAGTCCCTAAAAGGGCCAGTTATATCAGAGTCATTATGTTGGAGTTAAGTCGTATAGCTTCACATTTGTTATGGCTTGGCCCTTTTATGGCAGATATTGGGGCACAGACTCCTTTCTTCTATATTTTTCGAGAAAGAGAATTGATATATGACCTATTCGAAGCTGCCACCGGTATGCGAATGATGCACAATTTTTTTCGTATTGGAGGAGTCGCTGCTGATTTACCTCATGGCTGGATAGATAAATGTTTGGATTTTTGCGATTACTTTTTAACAGGAATTGCCGAATATCAAAAGCTTATTACACGGAATCCCATTTTTTTAGAACGAGTTGAAGGAGTAGGCATTATTGGTGGAGAGGAGAGCAATAAATTGGGGTTTGTCGGGACCTATGCTACGAGCTTCCGGAATACAATGGGATCTTCGTAAAGTTGATCATTATGAGTGTTACGACGAATTTGATTGGGAAGTCCAATGGCAAAAAGAGGGGGATTCATTAGCTCGTTATTTAGTACGAATCAGTGAAATGACGGAATCCATAAAAATTATTCAACAGGCGCTAGAAGGAATTCCGGGAGGGCCCTATGAAAATTTAGAAATACGCCGTTTTGATAGAGCAAAAGATACTGTATGGAATGACTTTGATTATCGATTCATTAGTAAAAAACCTTCTCCGACTTTTGAATTGTCGAAGCAAGAACTTTATGTGAGAGTTGAAGCACCAAAGGGAGAATTGGGAATTTTTCTGATAGGAGATAAGGGTGTTTTTCCTTGGCGATATAAAATTAGACCGCCAGGATTTATTAATTTGCAAATTCTTCCTCAGTTAGTTAAAAGGATGAAATTGGCTGATATTATGACGATACTAGGTAGTATAGATATCATTATGGGAGAAGTTGATCGTTAAAATGATAATGGATACAACAGAAGTACAAGCTATCAATTCTTTTTCTAGATTGGAATCCTTAAAAGAGGTCTATGGGATCATATGGATGCTTATCCCTATTTTTACTCCTGTATTAGGAATCACAATAGGTGTACTAGTAATTGTTTGGTTAGAAAGAGAAATATCTGCAGGTATACAACAACGTATTGGTCCTGAATACGCAGGACCTTTGGGAATTCTTCAAGCTCTAGCAGATGGTACCAAATTACTTTTCAAAGAGAATCTTCTTCCATCTAGAGGAGATACTCGTTTATTCAGTATTGGACCGTCTATAGCAGTAATATCCGTTTTATTAAGTTATTTAGTAATTCCTTTTGGGGATCATCTTGTTTTAGCCGATCTCAGTATCGGTGTTTTTTTATGGATTGCTATTTCAAGTATAGCTCCTGTCGGCCTTCTTATGTCAGGATATGGCTCCAATAATAAATATTCTTTTTTAGGTGGTCTACGAGCTGCTGCTCAATCAATTAGTTATGAAATACCATTAACTCTATGTGTGTTATCAATATCTCTACGTGTGATTCGTTAAGACATAAATTTGACCCTACTTTTTCTTTCTAGGAAGGAAATGTCATGAGTTGAATATATATTTTCGTTTTTTATTCATTATTCGGGGGTTGATGAAGGAAACCAGATAGTTATATGAGTGAAAGAAACGGCTTATAAATTTGCAGTAAAAGATTGAATCTCATTTCCTATGTACAAGAGTTAATAAAAGTAAACATTAAGTATTAGAGACTGTTTACCCCAAGATTGATTGATTAATCATGATGACTTGAAGCGGGTTCAAAAGATCTACTTTATGAGGTTTTTACTATCTATTAGCATATGTATTACCCAAAAGTGGATTGATAAAAATAAGTGGATAGCTAGGAACACTAAGGTACACAAAGGATTCGTAATAGAGATTATGTAAGTGTATTCTGTGTATAAAAAGAATTATAATTGGGGCTTTAAATTGGTAGAAATGATCAAGGAGTACTTCCCACGATTCCGATCCAGAGTATACTTCTATTCACCGATTAAGTAAATAACTATCAAGAACGAAGTAATCCTTTAACTTTGTTTAAGGTCCCCTTTTTTTGAGAAAGGAGAATAGGAACGAAAAAAATCGAAAGACTGAATGCGCTAAAAAAAAAAATATCTTTTTTTCTTTCTCTATATAGAGATAGAATTCTTGTCATGATTCATGAACTAATGCAAGGTCTAATTGGATTTCGTAATTGAAAACGTTAGGTTGAAATATCTATAGATATTGTTACAAGAAAGATTTTATTCAAGGATTAAGTTATTACTCAACAAAGATTAAATTATTAAAAGAGAAGATGAATTCAGAAGCACTTTATTTTATTATAGTATAAATTTATTTTATTATAGTATAAATAAATATAGCAGACAGAATTCCAGTGTCTAATGGGGACCTTACAATAGATTTCATTTTATCTCTATTTATCCTACAAACATATCAAGAAAAATAAATAAGGACGGGTCCTTAGATTTATTTGTGACCTTTGAGGAGCCGTATGAGGTGAAAATCTCATGTACGGTTCTGCAATAGGGGTGGGAACAGTGATGTTATCATCCACTATGATTATCTAACAGTTCAAGTACCGTTGATATAGTGGAAGCGCAGTCAAAATATGGTTTTTGGGGATGGAATTTGTGGCGTCAACCTATAGGATTTCTAGTTTTTCTAATTTCTTCCCTAGCAGAGTGTGAACGATTACCTTTTGATTTACCAGAAGCAGAAGAAGAATTAGTAGCAGGTTATCAAACCGAATATTCCGGTATCAAATTTGGTTTATTTTACGTTGCTTCATATTTAAATCTACTAGTTTCTTCATTATTCGTAACAGTTCTTTACTTGGGGGGTTGGAATCTTTCTATTCCATACATATTTGTTCCCGAGCTTTTTGAAATTACTAAAAGGGGTAGAGTCTTTGGAACAATAATTGGTATCTTTATTACATTAGCTAAAACTTATTTGTTCTTGTTCATTCCTATCGCAACAAGATGGACTTTACCGAGGCTGAGAATGGACCAATTATTAAATCTTGGATGGAAATTTCTTTTACCTATTTCTCTAGGTAATCTATTATTAACAACTTCTTCCCAACTTCTTTCACTGTAAAAATACTTCTATATTCATGACTTGTCCCAAACAAGAGAAAGAAACAAGTATCCTATTTTTTATAGATATTCACGATATGTTCCCTATGGTAACTGAGTTCATGAATTATGGCCAACAAACAGTACGAGCCGCAAGGTATATTGGTCAAGGTTTTATGATTACCTTATCACACGCGAATCGTTTACCTGTAACTATTCAATACCCCTATGAAAAATTGATTACATCCGAGCGTTTCCGCGGCCGAATCCACTTTGAATTTGATAAATGCATTGCTTGTGAAGTATGTGTTCGCGTATGTCCTATAGATCTGCCCGTTGTTGATTGGAAATTGGAAACTGATATTAGAAAGAAACGATTGCTTAATTACAGTATTGATTTTGGAGTATGTATATTTTGTGGTAATTGCGTTGAGTATTGTCCAACAAATTGTTTATCAATGACTGAAGAATATGAACTTTCTACTTATGATCGTCACGAATTGAATTATAATCAAATTGCTTTGGGTCGGTTACCAATGTCAGTAATTGACGATTACACAATTCGAACAATTTTAAATTTGCCTGAAATAAAAACTTAATAACTCATTTTGATCTAAAAGAATGAGGCTTTTTATTTGGTGAATAACTAGAATTTTATTAATATATTCATAATTATATTGATTATATTGATTAGGAGACGAGAATCATGTTTTAATTTATATTAAATTTCTATGACTATATTGAGGATTTGCAAATATATAGATTTAAATTACTCTTTCGAGAGATTAGGCCAATAACTATATCTACATCAATCCATATCCATGAAAATGGAATTTTTAATTTAATAATAATTAAGAACTATTATAAAAAAGTAGATTTCCCTCTTTTTTCCTGACCGGGTGTCAATAAAGTTATGAAAGATTTTGATTTATTTATCTCTTATTTTATATATAATGGATTTACCTGGACTAATACATGATTTTCTTTTAGTCTTTCTGGGATTGGGTCTTATATTAGGGGGTCTGGGAGTAGTATTACTTCCCAATCCCATTTATTCTGCCTTTTCATTGGGATTTGTTTTTGTTTGTATATCTTTATTCTATATTCTATCAAACTCGCATTTTGTAGCTGCCGCGCAGCTCCTTATTTACGTAGGAGCCATAAATGTTTTAATCATTTTTGCTGTGATGTTCATAAATGGTTCAGAATATTCCAAAGATTTCCGCCTTTGGACCGTGGGAGATGGAGTAACTTCCGTGGTCTGCACAAGTATTTTTTTTTCACTAATTACTACTATTCCAGATACGTCATGGTACGGGATTATTTGGACTACAAAAGCAAGCCAGATTATAGAGCAAGATCTGATAAGTAATAGTCAACAAATTGGGATTCATTTATCAACAGATTTTTTTATTCCGTTTGAATTTATTTCACTAATTCTTTTAGTTGCGTTAATCGGCGCAATTGCTGTAGCTCGTCAATAATAACTCTTTAGAACCGGAAAACCCTTGTTATGAGCTATCAGATGCATTTCCTTTTTCTATTTGACTTTGGATATAAAAGAGAAAGTCTTTATTAGTTTGATCTATTCCCAATATATTCCTTTATTTCATTATTCTAGTCAATCCAATTGGTTAAATTGTTGTTCATATTGAAATGAATCGAGATTGATGAGGAGTTGGTTAATGATGCTCGAACATGTACTTGTTTTGAGTGCCTATTTATTTTCTGTCGGTCTATATGGATTGATTACAAGTAGAAATATGGTTAGGGCTCTTATGTGTCTTGAACTTATATTAAATGCGGTTAATCTCAATTTTGTAACATTTTCTGATTTTTTTGATAGTCGTCAATTAAAAGGAGCAATTTTTTCTATTTTTGTTATAGCTATTGCAGCTGCTGAAGCCGCTATTGGACTCGCCATTGTTTCATCAATTTATCGTAACAGAAAATCAACTCGTATAAATCAATCTAATTTGTTGAATAAGTAATATTATCCTATTAAAATAAAATTAGAATTTTCATAAATCAATTAAAATTAGCATGTGTGCCACGTAAGGTATGATCATGTTATCACAAAGATAAGAAATCAAAGTAGTTTGGCACTGTCAATCCAGAAAAAACCGGGTAACTCATCGATTCATCTAGTATTAGTATTTAAATATATAATTCATTTATCAATTTACTAGATTGAAACTTTATCACGTTCAAAAATATCGATCCAATGTCGCATTCAGTAAAGATTTATGATACATGTATTGGGTGTACTCAATGTGTCCGAGCCTGTCCTACGGATGTATTAGAAATGATACCTTGGGACGGATGTAAAGCCAAACAAATAGCTTCCGCTCCAAGAACAGAGGATTGTGTCGGCTGTAAGAGATGCGAATCCGCCTGCCCAACGGATTTCTTGAGTGTTCGGGTTTATTTATGGCATGAAACAACCCGCAGTATGGGTATAGCTTATTAATACGTTACAGAAACCTCTCCTTGAGTCCATTTTTTTTTACCGCCAAAACATGTGCCCAAAAATAAGATATTTTTGGGCACATGTTTTTCTGGTCCAAGCGTATCTTGTCTTTACCACGAACAAATTTCCTTGGTTAACAATAATTGTAGTTTTACCAATATTTGCGGGTTCCTTAATTTTCTTTCTTCCCCATAAAGGAAATAGGGTAATTAGGTGGTATACTATATGTATATGCATGTTAGAACTTCTTCTAACAACCTATGTATTCTGTTATCATTTCCAATTGGACGATCCATTAATCCAACTAGTAGACGACTATAAATGGATCAATTTTTTTGATTTCCGTTGGAAATTAGGAATAGATGGACTGTCTATAGGACCCGTTTTATTAACAGGATTTATCACTACTTTAGCTACCTTAGCGGCCTGGCCTGTTACTCGGGATTCTCGATTATTCCATTTCTTGATGTTAGCAATGTACAGCGGTCAAATAGGATCATTTTCTTCTCGGGACCTTTTACTTTTTTTTATCATGTGGGAATTAGAATTAATTCCGGTTTATCTACTTCTATCCATGTGGGGAGGAAAGAAACGTCTCTATTCAGCCACAAAATTTATTTTGTACACGGCGGGGGGTTCCATTTTTCTCTTAATGGGAGTTCTGGGTATCGGTTTATATGGTTCTAATGAACCAACATTAAATTTTGAAACATCAGTTAATCAGTCGTATCCTGTGGCTTTGGAAATAATATTCTATATTGGATTTTTTATCGCTTTTGCTGTCAAATTACCGATTCTACCCCTACATACATGGTTACCAGATACCCACGGAGAGGCACATTACAGTACTTGTATGCTTCTAGCCGGAATTTTATTAAAAATGGGAGCGTATGGATTGATTCGGATTAATATGGAATTATTACCACACGCTCATTCTATATTTTCTCCTTGGTTGATGATAGTAGGTACAATACAAATAATCTATGCAGCTTCAACATCTCCCGGCCAACGTAATTTAAAAAAAAGAATAGCCTATTCCTCGGTATCTCATATGGGTTTTATACTTATAGGAATTGCTTCTATAACCGATACGGGACTCAATGGAGCTATTTTACAAATAATCTCTCATGGATTTATTGGTGCTGCACTTTTTTTCTTGGCAGGAACGAGTTATGATAGAATACGTCTTGTTTATCTCGATGAAATGGGCGGAGTAGCTATCCCCATGCCAAAAATATTTACGATGTTCAGTAGCTTTTCCATGGCTTCCCTTGCATTACCGGGTATGAGTGGTTTTGTTGCAGAAGTTATAGTCTTTTTAGGAATAATTACTAGCCAAAAATATCTTTTAATGCCCAAAATTGCCATCACTTTTGTAATGGCAATTGGAATGATATTAACTCCTATTTATTTATTATCTATGTCACGCCAGATGTTCTATGGATACAAGTTATTTAATACTCCAAACTCTTATGTTTTTGATTCTGGACCGCGCGAGTTATTTGTTTCCATCTCCATTTTTCTACCTGTAATAGGTATTGGTATGTATCCCGATTTTGTTCTTTCACTATCAGTTGACAAGGTTGAAGGTATTCTATCTAATTATTTTTATAGATAGTTTTTTTAAAGAAAAAATAAAAGTATTTTTATTTTCTTAAATTTTAAATAAAGTAAAAACAAAATATGAATTTGAATTTTCGCCCAATCCGCTTGGTCTTTGCGAGAACCGCGTGAATCACTACACTACTTGATTCACATGGTTCTCGCCGGTTGACGCAATTTTATATATACCGTATTCTGTTTGTAACTTTTCTTTAGTTTAACTAGAGGTTAACGTAAATGCACCATAACTATGTAGCCCTATTCCTAATAGATTGACCCCAAAATAGCATATCCAAATTATAAGAAAACCTATAGTCGCCACAATTGCGGAATTTGTCCCCTGCAAATTTTTATTTGTTCGAGTATGCAAATAAATTGCGAATACGATCCAAGTAATAAACGCCCAAGTTTCCTTTGGATCCCAACTCCAATATGATCCCCCACGCTTCATTAGCCCATACTGCTCCTGAAAGAATACCTATGGTTAAAAAGATGAATCCTAGGCTAATCACACGATAACTCCAATAATCTAATTGTTGAATCAATTGGGCCTTGTAATAATTATTAACAGGAAAAAAATATTTTTTTTGAAAAATATTGTTTCTTTCATTCTTGTATTGGATTTCACCAAAAGAAAATGACCCGTTTAATTTTAATAAATTATTACTTTTAGAACTATAAAAAAGTTTTCTAAATGTAATGACTAGAAGTGCTACTGATAATAATGATCCACAAAGAAGAGCCGCATAGCTCAATATCATCATACTTACGTGCATTATTAACCATTCCGATTGTAGAGCAGGTACTAATATTGTGGGTTTATGTATTTCATTTAAAAGACCCGATGTAGCAAAGCCTTGGGTAAAAATAGTACTTGAGGCAGTTATTGTTGTTAAATAATTTTTTCTTATTTTGAAATAAGGATAAGGAACTATATGAATAAGGGAGAAACTCCATGAAAGAAAAATTAAGGATTCGTATAAATCACTTAGTGGAAAATGGCCCGAATAAATCCAACGAGTTATTAACAATCCTGTTAGACATAAAAAAGTAGCTATCATCCCCTTTTCTGAGGAATAATATGGTTTTCTAATTTGATTGCCCAATAAGCTTATCAAATGAATTGTAATTACAATTGAAACAATAGAAAAGGAAATATGAGTTAATATATGCTCTAAAGTTGAAAATATCATAAAAATGAAAAAACGGGGGATCCCCCCGTATTAATTAAGAAATAGAAATTGGGAATTTAATTTAATTTTATTATAGGATCTATTTGATATCTTTTAGAAGATGGCATGCCGCCACTCGGACTCGAACCGAGATGCTCTAGCACTGCTTCCTAAGAGCAGCGTGTCTACCGATTTCACCATAGCGGCTTGCTCGAACTCATAATAACCTATTTATATTCAATCGTCGAGATTGAACAAGTCAATTCACTCAATTTTAGTAAAGATATAAAAAAAAAAGAGTTCAAAAAAGTCAATTTAAAGGTTCAGTAGTTTCTTTAAGGTGTCTGGTTTTAGGGCTTTGACGTAGTTTAGCCGATTCTAAAATACGACTCTTGCAACGATAGAATTCTTCGATAGACTCAAAAACTTTTTTCTTTTATTGTCATTATTTCTGGTTTATCTGATTTAATAAATTCAATTTGAAACACAAACTAAATTTTATCAATGAATCTAAAATATGTCTATTTTGGATTACTCCAAATTGCCACTTGCACATATAATAATATCTCAACAATTAAGTTCTTTTATTGGATTTTTCATTGGGCTGAAAATTGGATATATATGGAAAATAAATTAAATATAGTATATATAATAAATTAAGAAGTCAGAAAGTTATCCAAAAATCTTTAACACGGAATGGATTAGTTTGAACAATTAATTAATTTGAACTAAAAATATTCTATCTGCCCTTCCTGATAAATATAAAATTTTTTCATTATTTATTCTTTTAAAAGTCGATGGGGAAAAGAAGACTCCCCACCACCAAAATCTGAATGAAAATATACTAAAAAAATCAAATAAAAAATCTTATATATATTTATTTTTTATTTTTAGAATTTAGAAAGAAGAATACTTCTTCTTTTTATAAGATTAAGAGTCTATTTCATATTGATTAGAATAGGAACTGCCAATTGTTAATTTTATATTAACTTTAATATTAAATTAACAAATTACTGAGATATTAATTACTGATCCAATTTTTTTAGTCAAATCCATTCCAAATTATTCCAATATTTTAGGACTTATTTGTTTGTCGTACAAAAAAAACTTTTTGAATTCCCGGTAGAAAGAGATTTCCCTAATGACAAAGCTTTTAATGCCGCCCAATATCCTTTCCTTTTCCAAATATTTTTACGAATACGCTTTTTTGATATCGAAGTACGTTTTTTTGGAACTGCCATTTAAAAAAGAAGAAGTTAGTCATTGTTATAGTTGGATGTGAAAGACATCTATTGTTCAAAACGAATTATTATTTCTTATCTTATATTCATTATCTATTTTTTTTTTCTAAAAGATTCTCTTCATAGAAATCTAGATACGTCAAAGATCCGTGAAAATAAAAAATGACTCGAAATAACAAAAATTTTGATTCCATACACTCTTTGTAAAACCAAAAATTTTTGGTTTTGAACTCTTAGTTCTCGTTATTTATATCTCATCTGCTATGGGATAGAAATCAAAAGAAATAAAGAACCTAAAATACCTTTATTTTAGTCATTCTATATTTTATTTACATGTAATAAAATACCTTGTAAACTTTTGCCTAATAAATTGAGTCTTTTTTTAGTAAAACTTGAAAAAAAAAAAATACACCTAAACTTTAAAACTCGAATGATACTAGTAAAAAATCTGTTAAAGGGTATGTAGTTTGATAAAAAAGGATCTCAGTCATTTTTTATCCTTGCTCGATAAAAAGTTCATTTTAGAGGTATAATCTTATAAACTTTCCAAATATTCCTAATAAATTGTTTTGATTGAAATGGAAAACAATAAATCCCATAATGAATTAGTTAATGAGTTTAAATAAACTAACTAAAATCAAGAGGTTTTATTTCATTAGACCAACGACCTTAGTTAATCCTCTAATTCATATTAGCATCAAGTACTCTTTTTAGCCTAAAATTTTATACTTGCTGTATGAATATTAATAATATTTTTTATTTTCCTACTTTCCTATTATAAGTATTCGTTTTTATATGTCACTTGGTTATATCATTTGACCAATTGTAACTTCTTGTTTTGCATATTTGAACAATTTTGAAAAGACTCAGAATAAATACTAATATAAATATAAATTATTAAATAAGTTAGTGCATATCTTTATTTTTTATTTACTTTTTCGAAAGAGCTAAGATCCGGTGAATCGGAAACAATTAATTAAGAAAAAAAAACTTTTTTTATGGAACAGACATATCAATATGCGTGGATAATACCTTTTCTTCCACTTCCAGTTCCTATGTTAATAGGGTTGGGACTTCTTATTTTTCCGACGGCAACAAAAAGTCTTCGTCGTATGTGGGCTTTTCAGAGCGTTTTATTGTTAAGTATAGTCATGATTTTTTCCATAAATCTGTCTATTCAGCAAATAAATAGCAGTTCTGTCTATCAATATGTATGGTCTTGGATTATCAATAATGATTTTTTCTTTAGAATTTGGATACTTGATTGATCCACTTACTTCTATTATGTCAATATTAATCACTACTGTTGGAATTTTAGTTCTTATTTATAGTGATAATTATATGTCTCATGATCACGGGTATTTGAGATTTTTTGCTTATATGAGTTTTTTCAGTACTTCCATGTTGGGATTAGTTACTAGTTCAAATTTGATACAAATTTATATTTTTTGGGAATTAGTTGGAATGTGTTCGTATCTATTAATAGGATTTTGGTTCACACGACCTGTTGCAGCAAAGGCTTGTCAAAAAGCGTTTGTAACTAATCGTGTTGGCGATTTTGGTTTATTATTAGGCATTTTAGGGTTTTATTGGGTAACGGGGAGTTTCGAATTTCGTGATTTATTCCAAATATTTAATAACTTGATTTCTAATAATGAGGTCAATTTTTTATTTGTTACTTTGTGCGCTGTTCTATTATTTGCCGGTGCTATTGCTAAATCTGCACAATTTCCCCTTCATGTATGGTTACCTGATGCAATGGAAGGGCCGACTCCTATTTCAGCTCTTATACATGCTGCTACGATGGTAGCAGCGGGAATATTTCTTGTAGCTCGACTTATGCCTCTTTTCATAGTCATACCCCACATAATGAATTTTATCTCTTTGATAGGGATAATAACGGTTTTTTTTAGGAGCTACTTTAGCTCTTGCTCAAAAAGACATTAAGAGGGGTTTAGCCTATTCCACAATGTCTCAATTGGGTTATATGATGTTAGCTTTAGGTATGGGGTCTTATCGCAGTGCCTTATTTCATTTGATTACTCATGCTTATTCAAAAGCGTTATTGTTCTTAGGGTCGGGATCCGTTATTCATTCAATGGAAACTCTTGTTGGATATTGTCCAAAAAAAAGTCAGAATATGGTCCTTATGGGGGGTTTAACAAAACATGTACCAATTACTAAAAATTCTTTTTTATTAGGTACACTTTCTCTTTGTGGTATTCCACCTCTTGCTTGTTTTTGGTCCAAAGATGAAATTCTTAATGATAGTTGGTTGTATTCACCTATTTTTGCAATAATAGCTTGGTCTACCGCGGGATTAACCGCATTTTATATGTGTCGGATCTATTTACTTACTTTTGAAGGACATTTAAACGTTCATTTTCAAAATTACAGTGGAAAAAGGAATACCCCCTTGTATTCAATATCTCTATGGGGTAAAGAGGGTTCAAAAATAAGTAACAAAAACTTTCGTTTGGTAACTTTATTAAAAATGAACAAGAGTGGCCGTCCTTCCTTTTTTTCAAATAAAGTAGATCAAATTGATGACAATGTAAGAAATCTGATCCAACCTTTTCTTTCGATTCCTAATTTAGGCAATACCAAGACTTCTTTGTATCCTTATGAATCAGATAACACTATGTTATTCCCAATACTTATATTAATTCTATTTACTTTGTTCGTTGGATTCTTAGGAATTCCTTTCAATCAAGATGTGGATATTTTAACAAAATGGTTAACCCCGTCTATAAATCTTTTACATAAAAATTCAAACAATTCAATAGATTGGTATGAATTTTGTAAAGATGCAGTTTTTTCAGTTAGTATAGCCTCTTTCGGAATATTTATAGCATTTTTTTTATATAAACCTGTTTATTCATCTTTTCAAAATTTGGATTTAATTAATTCATTTGTTAAAATGGGTCCTAAGAGAAATTTTTATGACAAAATAAAAAATGCTATATATGATTGGTCATATAATCGGGGTTACATAGATTCTTTTTATGGAACATTCTTCATTGGGGGGGATGCGAAAATTGGCCAAATTAACTCATTTTTTTGATAGAATTATAATTGATGGAATTCCAAATGGAGTTGGTCTTATGAGTTTCTTTGTAGCAGAGGTTATTAAATCGGTAGGGGGTGGGCGTATTTCCTCTTATCTGTTCTTTTATTTTTCTTATGTATCCATTTTTTTAGTAATTTACTACTTTTTTAATCTTTAATATTAATTTAATTAATTAAATTTTATATTCATATTTTAATTAATTAAATTTTATATTCATATAATATAATATTAAATATATATTTCCAATCCATTTCATGAATAAAATGTGACCTATTATCCAACCAACAAAACTACTTGTTACAAATAGCATCTTGCTGTTGCATCGAAACATAAAAATGTTGACTAATCTCGCTAACATTGAACTTGGTAAAATGAAATGATTGAATAATTGAAAAATGAGATTATTCAGGAATACACATTGAATGCTGAGATTACGCATTGAATTTCTGGTAGTAGATCCATAATCAAAGAAGTGTTTGTGATTATTGCAGAAGAAATGAAACAAAAGATACGGTAGAGCTAGGACAGTTATTGTATGAGGTCTACCCAGTGCTAGATGCAGAGGCGCATAATAGATCGATATGAACATTATGAGCTGTCCCGTAATAAAACCAGTTGTTGCTGATACCTTCTTCTCGGTTCCTTCTTCCATAACGTGAGCTCGGAGAAGGAAGAGATAGGAGGGTCCTATGGAGAATGTGGTCAGAAATCCATAATAGAGTCCTACCACAACGACCGAATTGATTATCTTCATGCATAAGGATACTAGATTACCTAGTAGAAAAGATTTCAAATCATCACAAACCTCCCTTTTTCTTTTCTATTGCAATTTCTGGATTATTATATGATGATTTTGAAACTTTCCATATATAGAAAAGAAATAGAAAGAGATAGACTAGAAACGACATCTGTTATGTTAATGACACCAAAAGGATATTAAATGAGTGGAATTGGGATATGGATGGAATATAATGAAATAGAGCCACTTCGAGGTTCCCTATGAAATGAGGCATGGAAGGGAGCCACTACGAAGAAGTTCCGGGAGTTACGAAGGAAGCTTCGAGCTCATATTGGTCATGGGTTGAGAACGGGAATGGAACTCTATGAGATAGAATCCCCCGTTGTTCCTCAGTAGCTCAGTGGTAGAGCGGTCGGCTGTTAACCGATTGGTCGTAGGTTCAAATCCTACTTGGGGAGATTTGAAAATCACCGTCAACACCCCGGTGTAGGTCCGGGATACTCCTTTGTTCCATAGCCCTGGGGCTATTTACAACTATCCAATTAAGAATTCTCAGATGTACTAGTACTAGCAGTGCATCAAAGATGCAGTCATCGATTCTCCCGAGAGGCCACAATTGCCGCGAGCAAACATATTAATGACGAGGAACGCATTTTTGTTATGCTACTAATACTTGTACTTGCTCTGCTATTCTG
>JARVZY010005489.1:0-29857 GCA_030686995.1 Artemisia argyi | reverse complement strand
TTGTGAGGTTACTTATAACGTCTTAGATTTCCATGTCTTGTCACGAAAGTTACTTATAAAGTCTGAGATTTACATGTCATGTCACGAAAGGCAACTCATCGTATAAAATAGAAACTAATGTGTATAAGTATAAATATTTTCGATATTCTCGTAATAATACTAATAATACGTAATATGGAAATGATGCATATATTACCCCATGTCTACGAAGAATGCATCTATCTATTTCATTGTTGGCCCAATCCACATTTTAAACACGAGTAATTTTGTCTAAATAAGGGGCATGCATTTTAAGTATTCAACTTCAAGGACTTCTATTAACATTGTGTCAAGTCTAACATCACATTTATTAAATGGATGAAGTTCTTTGTATTTAAAAAAAAAAAAAAAAAAAAAAAAAAAAAAAAAAAAAAAAAAAAAAAAAGTAACTCAGCTGGCATGTTTTTGGGCTGAGAGCGTGGCTGATAAGTTAATTAGAAACAAACTGGAAAGTATCTACATACCTAAATAACTTATACGGATAAGCACGTACGTACATATATGGATAAGCACGTACGTACATTTATAATCATGTCTTAATTAATGCACAAATAACTTGCTTCCTGCATGCATGATGCATATGTATAAATACCCCATCTTCCTCAACTTTTACAGCATTCAAATCAAAAAGTAAAACCAATTCTTTTTGTAATATCTACAATTTCTAGTCATGGGTTTGGTTCTACCTTTTTTCAACATTTTATTCTTGCTCATAAGTCATTCAATCTCTCATGCTGGTATGCATTATGTTTCTTGTTGATCTTCATTTTGATTCAATAGTCAATACTAATGTGCTTGTTGTTTGATACACACCGAATATTGCTAGCTAGATTAAACGCTTATTTCTTTACATATTTTTTATGACTTTAATCTTTTGTGTGTTTTGTTTGCTTTGATTTGATTCATAGATGGTGGTGCTGTTGGAGTAAACTATGGATGGATAGCAGACAACCTCCCTTCTCCGGCCCAAGCCATTAACCTCCTAAAATCCAATAATGTTGATCGAATTCGTATCTTTAGCCCTAACCATGACGTTCTTAATGCAGTTCAAAACACAGGAATTCAAGTAATTATCGGAACATTGAATGATGATGTACCACAACTTGCTAGCGATATCAATTTTGCTATAAATTGGGTGGAAACAAACGTTGTCCCATATGCACAATCTATCACATTTCGTTGCATATCCGTTGGTAATGAAATTATCCCAGGTAATCTAGCATCTAGCGTATTAGCAGCGATGGGAAGTCTTAATGCAGCTTTGCAATCCTTCAATCTTGGCAACATTCCAGTGAGTACCTCTGTTGGGTTTGCCTTGCTAGCAAGTTCATATCCTCCGTCAAGTGGCGACTTTCAAGGTGACTATAAGACAGTGATGCAGGAGATTTCGGGCTACTTGAGTAGCCATGGTTTTCCCCTCTTGCTCACGGCATACCCCTATTTCGGGTATGCTAGTGATCCTAGTAACATCCAGGTATCATACGCGCTAATGAACTCTACAGAAACTTTTGTGAAGGATGGAAGTTTAGAGTACAAGAATATGTTTGATGCAATGGTTGATTCGGTTTATTGGGCGTTGGAAAAGGTTGGTGCAGGAGGATTGGACGTTGTAGTTGTCGAGAGTGGGTGGCCTTCAAATGGAAATGGCGAATATACAACTCCCTGTCTAGCTCAAACCTACAATCAAAACCTTGTGAGACACGCGAATTCGGGTACACCAAAGATACCCGGAAAGAGTGTAGAAACGTATTTGTTTGCTCTATTTAACGAGAATCAGAAGACTCCTGGAGTTGAGCAAAATTTTGGGCTGTTTTATCCTGATATGAGTGAAGTGTATCATATTGATTTTTAGTTAGAGATTGGTGAATATCATAACTTTAGTTTATGTTTAATAAAATGAAATTGTCATGTAACAATTAATTTGCTCGTCTTTCGTCTTGTCACTCAAGATATGCAAAACATTTGAATAAAAAGTTGACACTTGCATTTTGTTGGCTCTTAGAATCTGATATTGTGTTTCCTGTGTCCTATATAAGTCGTTAGATGCTAGGGATTAGCATTATAGCTAAAAACTCACTTGGATGCCACCTGATCGAAGGACACCTTGACTCATATATGAAGGTCCATGATAGTAGGTTTGATGATGGATCGAAATACATAATTGTTTATTGTGGATCCAAACGTGTTGGCATCAACATCTTCCGTTCATTTATATATTTATAAGTAATTAATACTCCGTATATTTGATAGGATTACGAAACTGCTACCAGTTTATCTAAAAAGCACTTTAGAAGGTTGTGAACTCTCTAAGTTTACTGTGGGTACTTTTAAACCATTTGGCACGCTACCGTATATTCATTTTTTTAAAATCTTAACTCGTTTGACATGTTATTAGTAAGAGTGTAAGACGTAAGGTTCTCTTGGTCCAAATTGATTCTTATGATAGAAATTGGTTCAAAATTTTCATATTCACAAGATACTGATCAAATTTCTGATGTTAAGTATAGAATCTCTTGAAAATCTTAAACCTAGATATTTATTCTAAAAGTTCAGCATTATGTTAAACAGCAATTAGAGATAAAGGTTAAGGAATATACTCAGTGATATAGAGATAAAGGCGTGAGCTCAAGGGAATCTAAGTTGGGAAAACTCAATGGTGCCTGCTTAAACGTTTTCTTTCTTTGGTAACAGAAGACACAATATGACTTTTCATAGTCAGCAGATTAAGAATATGAGAATGGCATGAATTATAGGATCTTTTGCAGAAAATTGTTTCATATATACTGCAAATAGGATACTTTTGTGTTATATGTTGCAAATGAGTACGGAGCATATTGTGTTTGGAGAACCCTGTGGATGACTTTCGATCTGTTTGACCTTTTTATAGTTTTATATCTATATTCGTGTTTGATACGTTAGAGGAAGAAAACCCGAATTGGGGCACATGTAAGTAACTTGGTCAAATTGCTACGTGATCTGTTTTAAGATATTGTCGACTTGTTGAATGTTTGCACATGTGTCATAAAGAATTGAAAACAAAATTACAGGCATGAAGAGAGTGGCACCAGTGCTTAGAAACCATATTGTTTGTTGAAATCGGAAAATCGTGTTCTGTTCTAATATAGGTTTATCTATGTTAAAACGTCGGATTACTTATAACACTGACATGATGAAATGACTCACAGACCCGAAGCTCCCAAGTTTGTTAAGAATGCTTTTATGGGCTCAAAATCAGCTTGACGAAAAGGCAGTTTATCCACGCATCACAGATCTTTTCACAGCTGCTCTTGACGATCCGTCTGTTTAACTGAATTTAATTCCATTACATGTGAATTCCAGGTACGAATTGGCAAATTAAAAGCACGTGAAACAGAAACTGGTGTTAGTGTTTGGGTTATAAAATGTTTTCATGATGTGTTGCAATCTGGATAATGTTTTCGTTGGAATTGCAATTCTTAGTGTTCTGTGTTTTAGAATGAAATTTACAAAATCTCTTGTTAAATAATGGCTTCAGAGTTTCAGTAGTTAACTTTCCGATATCTTGTATCTAGTATTTTGTAAAACTAGCAATGTTAGCTGCTTGTGCAGTCAAGCTGATTGGGTGATAAGTCAAAGCGGATCAATTATCAGTGGGGGTTATTGCGACTGCCTGTGAAAATCTTACTATCGATTGTTTTTAGTCCCTTAAATACTCCGCACATAAGTAATGTAGGTTGCCTGATGAGGACATTGAGGAGGGTAAGTGAACTGGCAGGGGAGTGCATGATGCTAGGAATTGTGAGTTGTGCAAGATGAAACTACATGGTCCTAACAATGCACTTCCATAGGAGGTAAGGTTGGTTTCCTATTGGATTGATCTATCATTGCTAATGATGCCTGTTAGTTTGTTAAGTCATTCCATTCTAAGTGAGGTTGTAGCTACTTGTCTGTGCTTGATTTAACATCTATAAAGCCATACAGGAAATGTAGTTAGTCTGAAGTGTCTTTCCAGTGGTGAGTAAGGGATACTATAACCCACATGATGATGCGATCCAAATGGGTTCTATAGGTCACTCTGCTAGTTAGTGATCTATTAAGGATCCTTCGGTATGGAAATGTAGTCATGAGGTTATGGTTTGGTGAATTTTAAGGTGAATATGGGCTGCTTGGGATAGTAGTTACAGAGCTGCTATACAGTTTGTGAATGCTCTTTTGTAGTCTGTTTTGTGATGGTTTTTCAGTCCTGTTGTTTTTAAGGATTTGCGTGTCGCTTTCTTAAAGGTTCGGGGCTTTTTATGATAACCATCGCCAAATAAATACATTAGCTAGTTTTTATTATTACGGTCATTGCGTTCAAAATTTTGAAATACATTTTGTCCTTCGACCTCTTTGATAAGTTTCCACTCGAGTTATATTTTTACATGGATGCATTTGGCATATTATTATAGATACAAGAATATAAAAGAGGATACCATATTCCTGACAAATAGTGTGAAATGCTTTGTGCTCTATCTATCATTCTATCTATTCATAATTTGATCCAACTGTTTGTATTCGCACAGCATTATGTTTTTTGGACATGATTCAGAGAACACAACTGTTTCCAATATAATAAACTCTCTAATATAAAGTTTTGAAACACTAGTTTGTGTAAAGCATAAAAGTTTTCCTCAAGTTTGGAGAACGATTAGTTGCAATAAAAAGATTTTAATATAAGACCACTCTCAACCGTGACGTGTCTCTTTCTACGTCAGCTGTGGCACCTCAGCGTCACATCGGCACTTCCGAAAATAACACACCCCGCCAATGTTAGTCTTTTTCTTTGTTATTACACAAATATATCTCACAAAACACAAATGGCCCCCGCACCTCTCGTTCCTTGTTTGTCACCGAATCGATGTGCAACAAGCCGACGCATGGTGCCATCGGTGTCACAAAGAACTTAGCACCAAGGATGCTTTGCAAGCTTTCTAGTTACAACTATTTATATGAAAAATATCTTTGTTTAACCAAACTTCTTTTGACATGATACTACTAGTTTTGGTTCAATAATTTGATAATGATTTCAGAATCACTTTCATCCATTATTAATACATGAGCTATATGTTCCTAATATCAGTACGACTTACATTTTGATTCTTGAAGTTGAAACACGTAAGAAGTATGGTCCAGCACGTTATAAGTCGATAGTACTACTTTGCTTTGTTACAGTTTACAGGAGACAAAACAGTAATGGCATGGCTTTAAACATCAGTACAAATTTAAAAGCAACACCTTTTATCATAAACTTAACAGAAGACAACCCTATAACGAGTACAAATTAAGGTCTCACTTTAAGAGCACTTAATTTAATTAATACAAAATTAAATGACTTGGTAATTAATTTTAGTCCATGTTATGGTCACGTTCAAAACTACTTGTATGTAGAATTCAACCGTATTAATTGTACGGTACATTTAAATGCTGAGTTAATCATGCAAGTATAATTGAATGAAAATCTATATTTTGATATGCAGATGCATCATTACCATGAAATAATGCATTCAAACCCCACATGATCAAAAAAACATAGTGTTTGGTTAGAAATCTTAGAGAGTGACTAAAAGGCGTAATCATTAGCATAATTCGTGAACGGTTTAATTTGGGAAGGCGGCGAAAATTAATAGTATAGCTTAAACATAGTTTCAACAATTTCCTCCTCCCGTAACTCCTAAACGGGATTTGGTATTGTTGTTGTATAGTTTGAACAATTGCTACTTACTATTAGGGGCGTTAGTCGGGTCGGGTTGGTAGAGGTCGGGGTTAATTCGGGTTGAGATTAAAAAAAACATACACAAACTCGGCCCTATTTAAAACTTGGATTACTCAGGTTCGAATTTATTCGGGTCCAGATTAACCCTAATATAAGTAAAATGATTAGAAATGGCCTAGCTCTGTTGGTTTACATAGATAAAGTATAAATAATATATAAAAAAAGAAATAGAAAAAACCTTATCCGGGTCAATAGGTTTGATCCGAACCCGAGTTAGTCACCCTATTTAGTATTCGAGTTACTCATGTTGGACTCAAATAATCCAAACAAAATTTTTGACCTCCCGAATAGGTTTAATCGGATTGTCGGGTTCAGGTAGGGTCGGATTTTTTTGACTCCCCAGTTGCTACCACGAATTTTGTGCGAGATATGTGGATTACTTGCTCTTGTAGAAGTTTAGAATTGCACAAACCAAGTCAACCAACCCAAAAGGCACACATGATATTAGCCAGTACAACTGATTTTTCTAATAATAAAACTAATAATTTCTACACTGTTTTAGCAACGTAATTTCAACCAAGGGACTTGAGCTGCAAATTAGAGAACAACAAGGTAAAGATATATCTATCGTAGTATAATTTTTGGTGTAAATTGCAAAGTAGAAAAAACAATAAAATTATGCTAGCAAAAAAGTTCATTCATCTTTCCGTTACACATAATATCAAATCGGGTCGAACCGATTCTTTCTAGCTAATGGCCCAAAACCACATTAACAAAAACCTAAGTTAACAAGTAGTAAAAAGCTACTCCGTAAAAAAAACCTTAGAAAGATTCTAAATAGCACTAGGAAAATCCGACCCGAATAACATAATGCAACTTGTGCTTGAAGAATGTGACACTAGAAAGCTCCAACCCAAATAACATAGACCCAAGTTGTAGTACTTGAAGAATATGATTCTTGTTGTTGCTTTGTCAAGGGTATTTTGGTAATTTTGTGAGGCTCCACCACATTAAAGAAATAATGGTCATGATGATGTTGATCATGTGTACCATCATCAAAGTTGAGAGCATAGCTTGAAGGGTCATATTGAAAGTTGAATTGTTTCTTGGTACCACCATATAAGGCAACAAAGAATGCGTGTTTGTTCTTGACTGCTTTTTTCATGGCTGCTCTCATTCTCCAAAACAAGCTTCTACATTGCTTCTTTGAGCAAGTGTTCATCCACTCCAATCTTTCCATAACTCCCATTTTCTTGCTCTTTGATGAATCTTGATCACTACCCACTACAAGAAATTTGAGGTTGAATAGCAAGGAATAATAGTTTGCTAGGATGCTCACTTCAAGAAGCTTAAGATTTAGCACATACCTATAGAGAGGTAGATTGGTTTGGTAAAGTCAAGAGTATTGTGTTTGTGTTTGTATGTGAGAGAGAAAGTGGTCTAGTTTGACTACCAACTTCAAATTTAGCAGAAAAACAAAGAGTGATTAGTATGCTTGAATACCAACTTCAAGAAACTAGGTTAGTGTTGTAACATACCCTTTGCAAGAATCTTTGAAGTTGTGATGATGGAAATTTAAGAAAGATTTATATGATGCTTGAAAATGAAGCAGAAAACAAAGAGGAGTGATAAAGAATACTCATTTTTCAAGAGTCTTGAAAAGTAGCATATATATATAGAATATCAAGATTCTATAAAATCACACATGATGAACTTAACTTTAATATAGGGATCACACAAGAGAGGGTTAAGATCTCTTTTGTACAAGGGTTGGATTGGGGTATGGGAGAGGACAATGGATATATGGATATATAAAGTAAAAAAAGAAATAAATACTTTGTTATTTTTCAGAAAGTATTTTTAGGTGTTTTATAGACGAAGCTATCTCACTTTGAACTACAGTGTATTTTTACACTCTTCCCCTAAAAAGCCTCTGAATTCTTTTGTACTTCCTGTGAGCCCAAAAGAAAAATAAATTCAAACTTTGGTTGAATACATCGAAAAAGAACGTAATAATAGTATTATTTTTTCAAAATTGTGACAATTAAACTTTTTAGTCTAAAATGACTAAAGAACGCAATACTATTAAACTTACCTACACGATTAGGTTTTTTTTACAAAAAAATTAGTCATGTTAAATAGTGATTCTTAGCTCCACAAAACTAAGTAACTTCATACATTATGGCTTAATTTCAAACTTTTAAATCATAAGCTTCATCTACTTATTATTGGAAGTATAGATTTTTTTTCTCAATTCATGTATGCTAGTAAAGATGAAATGGAAAGTGAAAAGTTCTGTTAGGTTCTTAGAGCGGAAGGTGCAGCTCGCCATCTCCCTTCGCCAGTCCACCTTGGCACTTCGTTGTGCCTCTTCACCACACCAGGTGAGCTTGTTGTAGCTTGCCACTTTGTTGCTCTTCATCTGCACGACGAATCAAATACATGTCCTTTTCGTCCTTGTTTGTCAGAGTTTGTATTTTACTCTTTGAGTAAAAAATATAAAATAGGTAGTGGTGGGCTCCAAATGAGTAAGTTGGGGTTAGTTGTTAGTGAGGAGGGTTAGTTGTGAGGGCTTGTTAAAGTGATGTGGCAGCCCGTTGGCCCAAATGACGAACCTTGGTTCATCACTACACCTTGTGCTCTTAGTTGCAATTGGTGTAGCTTTTCGTCAAGTAAAGATGAAATGAGATGGCTCGCATTAACTAAGATAATAAACATATATGAAGTTATACACGATAACCCGACATTTATTTTTTTTATTTTAAAAGCATTAGGTACAGTCGGTGACATCTAACGCAAAAACTTCTGTCATTTAAGTTTTTTTCCCTATAACTCACAACCTATAACTTAACCCAAAAACATTCTCCCTCGTCACTCAAGTAATAGAGCACCTCGAGCCCTTCCTTTTTTTCATATATTCCCCCTTAGAGCAATCCCAATCATAACGCTGGTCAGGCATTAAAGGGAATTTAAGGTGCGTTAAATGCGAGTTACCCGCTGCGAGCATGTGTGTTAAGGAGGCGTTAACGTTTGGTGTTAAAGGTTTAACCCGGCGTTAACATGCAACTTTAGTAAAAAAAAAAAAAAAAAAAAAAAAAAAAAAAAAAAAAAAAAAATCATTTTCCCCCTAAATGAAGGAGTGTTTTTGTAAATTGTTGTTGAGTTATGATTGAGGGTGTTTTTTGTGAGTTAAGATGAAAGTGTTAAAGTTGATGTAGCGCTGATGTGACACTGTGTTAAAGTTTAACCCGTGTTATGAATTATGAATGAGAGTGCTCTTAGCATATAGAAAAAAAGGAGAGAAATGCACCATGGCTTGGCGGGGGATTTTGGCTACATGCCTTATAACTTCAAGGACTAGTATCGGTTAGTGCCATAGGAGGCGCCAAATGTCATATGCAAAAAGTTAAATAAGTTACTTTACATGTTATCTTGGTTAACCTGCCATAAGGGTAAAGATCTCACCCCAAATGTATAATTGTATGAGTTATCCGCATTAACTTGAATAACTCGAATAATGTTTCTTAACCCGCATAACCCGACTTGGATAAGTTTAATTGAGTCCGGGTAAAATGGAGTTAGTCAACTTCGGGTATTTAAACATGCACGATTAACATGGTGTTAGACTTCTCACGTTACTCAAATTAAAAGGCAAGAAAAAGAAGTAGAAAGAATTTGCATGAAACAAAAAATATTGTGTTGAATTTTGTGATTGGTTCAAGTTGAATTATTTAACCATGATTTAGACGGAATTTAATAAATAATAAATGACATCGGAAGGCTGGAATTCCATTAACAAGAAAACATGCAAAGGGAAGTGAGCCTAGGACCATAGGCATAGGTGGTCGTGTCTCTGTCTAACTGTGTGTTCTGTCCTGTGGGACATCTCTTTCAGACTATCCCACCCCCTTTTTTATCACCTCTTTTCCCTCCTTTGCATCTTTCCTTTTTCTCCAAATTTATATTGTTCAAAATATTTCGATTTTTTTTATTTATTTTTTTAATTCTTTTCTTTTCCTTTACTAAGACTATGTTTGGCGCGAAATTTTTTGAGTTTTAGTATTCGTTTGGCAAAAGAATCGGTGATCTTTGTTATTTTTTAGTAATGCTCATTTTTTCAATGCTTCTTTAAAAGGCTGTTAGCGGTGAGCGGTGAGTTGTGCCCACTGCTCACAGCTACTTTTAACAAACACAACCTAAGACTACCCGTACTGGCAAACAAACGATGTGTCGGTATATCCATTTGGAACGCATCCCCTCCCCTTACGTGACTCCCTTAGAAATGCGACTCCCTTCTCTTTTTTGCTCGATGCGATCGGCCAAGCAGCCGAATGGTTGCATTTGATTTGTGTGTGTATATCTATATTGTTAATTATTTTTTGTGAGTTATGTTAACTGGGATTGCCTTACTACGAGTTTATAATCATGTGTTTGGTCTTATAGAGAGAAGCTGAGACGCCAAGAGTGACCCCAAAAACCTTGGGTCACCATTATGACTAGTTTAAAAACATCCTAATGTTAACACTAAATGTTTGCACTAAAATAATGTAAAAAATGCATATTATAGCATATAGTTACACCAAATAAAAGTTGCTCCAATTTGTGACACTATATTTTTGCACTAACCATTTTAATTAGTTTAAAATACATGTCGACATATTAGATTATTAGAGATAAATAAATAGTTAAAACCTTAGAATAACATATAGCAATTTTAACTAGCATGGGTGGGTGACACCAACTTAATGGAAAAACATAAGGCTGTGTGTAGTAAGGACCGTCAAAAGATCAACATCTCCACTGCTATATCAATTTTCTCTATCATGTACTACTTTAAGACTAACTTGGTGTAACAAGAAAACTGAGAACATAACTAAAAATACTCTAAAAAAACAATTAATAATACATCCACACACAACCATCCTCCATAAGTCGGTCGCTTTTGCGATCGATTCACTTATTTCGTCCTTGTGGGATGTGTCCTTATAGCCAAAACGTATAGGTGAGAACTCTTGGACTAATCGAATTGAGGAAATCGACTGAGTGTTGACCTCCTTACTACACATAGTCTAAATCTCAACTATGTTTTTCAATGTTATGAAAACCGGGTTTTTAATCGACCGTTTTTTATGACCCGGTTTGATATGACTCGTTTTTTTGCTCGGAACCGGTTCAACCGGTTAACCCGACTAGGTCAAACCGGGTTTTAAAAAATTTATGTTTTGAGTTGATAATTACGTATAAACTACAAGTGAGTGTGGCATAATGATGAGTCGATTTCAAGAAGTTGGGTTGTTTTTAAGCTAAACTAGTTTTGTCATGCAACAAATGGTAGCATTGGGATTCCTTGTTACATCTTCCTTTTTTGTCTTTATGGCTTTTCATTATTCTTTATAGTCCCATTCTGTCCCACTCTCAAGCCCCTTTCACTTTCTCTTTTGTAGGTCCCCTTTCTTCTACATGGTTACATCGATGGTCCATTCTTTTGTTTTAATGGGTTCTATATCTTTTGTTGGATATTAATTAGGTTGTAATGTGATAGAGATGGATCATGCTTACCCACCAAAGTCTTTATAGCATATCCAACTTTGCCCCTTTCAGTAAATTTCCTCTTTAAACAACATCTTTTTCGAATGTGTAAATTGATTTATGTTCTTGAGGTTTTATTATTACACATAGTTTGATACAAACAGAATATACTTCAAGAGTATGTCTTGTGTTTTGAAGATAATGGTTCGAACCTACTTTGAAAATATGTAAGTTGAAGTGGTGAGCTGAGAACTCATTTCGGCAGACGAAATGAATTCTTGAGCAACAACGAAACAAACGAAAGGGCAAATCAATCTCATTTAAAAAAAAAAGAAAAAAAAAAAAGAAAAAAGAAAAAAAAAAAAAAAAAAGACATATTTAACATATAGCTCTTTCTCATGTTTGGTCTGGTTTATTAGATCGAAACAAAAGATAACTTAATCGGTTGCATTTAAAGAAAACTAAACAAGATAGAAAACACAATTTTTTAAAACCCAATGCATTTACGAAAAATAAAGGTTTTTACAAAACTTAACACTACACCGCAAAAGTTTATGGGTATCTCATGACACTCAGGACCCACATTAATTCCGCCACAGTTTACTAACCCGCGCATGAGATAACCTCAAAATGTGAAATTGTTTATATAATTACCTAAATTTGTACATGACACAAATTTCTTCATCTTGTAATGTGTAAAATAATATGTATGATATACGAGTTTTGTTATGTCATTCTACTTGATATTTCAACTTATTCTCTTACCCACTTAAAAATTTAGCATGTGTATTTCATTCATTATCTTTTTTTTTATCTAAATCCTCAATTCTGTCACGTGTCAGTATTCAGTAAGTAGAATGATTAGTAGGAACTAATGTAACACCCCGTCTTACGCAGACCACAATATTGTCCGCATGCTCACGGCTTTGTTTTTGTGGTCTCATTTGAAGACTTCCTGGCAGGTCACCCAAGCCAGTACTACTCTCACATGAGCATGTTTAACTGCCAGTTCTTAAGAACTCCACCCGCAGTAGACCACAAAACGCGTTGTGTCATTATAAGGCGAATGTTATCTTAGGGTAGAGGGAGTGCATGCGGGGAGAAAGCGGGGAAGGTGAACCCCCGCACGGGAACACCGCCGCCTCGCGGGGAACCCCGCACGGGGAGGTTAAAATCGGGGAATGTTCACGCATGCGGGGAGAGGAGAAAAGACGTTGGGTGAGTGAAATTTTAATAGAATTTAATGAGTGAAGGGTGAGTGAAGGTGCCGCCCCCAAAAATGAAGTGAGTGAAGAGTGAGTGAAGGAAAAAGTAGGAGATGATGTGGCGGAATGGGGTTGGTTGTGAGTGAGTGAAGGGAAAAGGGTTGAGTGGAGCACTCCCCCCACCCTTATGAACCCAACATCTCTCCAAACCACAGATGTGAGATTTGCATAGGGTGTTACAACCGATATCATTTCTTATGATACAGACACAATCTTTCGAAAGGTGACCTATGGCAATTGTTCAAACACTTTTAATGATAACTAACAGAATTCAGATCAATGATTCATGATTAGATTTTACTCTGCTCTTCTAGTGGTCTTGTTTAATGTAAGAACAAGACTTCAGTTTAATAATGGCATGAGTTATAAGGACGGGGGTAGAATTTTTAGTCTAACGGGGGCTACACTTTAGGTGTACTTTTTTTTTTTTTTTTTTTTTGACTTTTACCCTATTTTGTCGTTTAGCGCCGGTTTTTTTTTTTTTTTTTTTTTTTTTTTTTTTTTTTTTTTAAGTAAATGGGATGTATATGTATAATATTTTGTGTTTAATAATGTTTTGTATATGTGTAATGTTTTGTATAATTATTTTGTTTGTATAATAGCACGTTAAATATTACCACGTTAAATAACTGCAACAAAAACTGTTATTATTAAATTAAACGACAACGTTATACATATTATTTAAAAACAACAACATCTACGACATATGAAGATTATTCATCTCATTTAAAAGATCATGGAGCCGGGCACTTGACTGACAAGCGTGATCCTCAGGATTCCTTGCCATTTCTAACTCCATTTCCAGCGCCTTTATTCTTGCCTTCAACAACTTGTTCTCATTTTTTGTAGCAACGCACTCATTTTTTGTAGCAACGCAGTTTGAGCAATGCGTTGAAGAAGAGGGTTGATTAAAGTGTTCTGCTTCAAATTCATCTTTCCACGCGAAGTATCGACACCCATAGTCTTGTGTACCTGGCTGTTACATGTTAAGAAAATAATAAGAAATGTATTTTTAACAAACAAATTATTTACATAACTAAGCAAACGTATGATTATTTACCACTGAAAGAGGACATGCATAAAACAGTCGCCCACGACTACCATCTTGCCAGGATTTCCGTTCTACAATAAATCCTTTATTACATCGGCACCAGAAAGGATTTCTTTGGCTCATCTGACAAAAGAATTTGCATAATAATTTACATCAGCAATCAATAATGTTATTACTAATTTAAACATTTTCAAACAATTAACATTTAAACGATGTTAAATAATCATTTACAACATTTTCAAACAATTAACATTTAAACGATGTTGAATAATCATTTACAACATTTTCAAACAATTTACATTTAAATAAATGAATAATCATTTACAACATTTACAAACAATTAATAAATGAATAATCATTTACAACATTTACAAAATACATCGATTGTTATATATTGCATCCCATTCGTTTGCAACTGGCTGTTTGAACCACCTCCATTGTGGGTGGTAATGTGGTAGATCTGAATCTCTGTCTATATTGAGACAAATGTAATGAGCACCACTGTTCTCCCCCACGCGCGCAATCACAATGGGGTAAATTCCATGTGATAAGTTTGGAGCAGAAAATAGGGGTAAACATGTGAACCAACCATGACGGTCTATATATACAAGAGGTCGGCGAATAGCTGAAGCGATGACCAGACCGTTATGTGGCATCGTCATCCAGTAATCTTCAGGCGCTGGTCCATTAAACCAGTTTAATGTTTCAAGAAGGTGGTTAAAGTCTTCTTCCCCCCACATACTCACGTAAGTTACACTATGTCTTTGTAACTCTTGCATTAACATGTATCTAGCATCGGCCCACCTATCTTGGTCATGCACAATCCAATGGGCAATGCACCGAAACCCACAATTTCCGTCACCCTCCACATTATTTATACTTATTACCTGTGAACGGAAAATCTCTGGAATGCGATCAATAAAATACTCGCTATCCTTATCTCCAACGTAAAATCTGTGTCTTATTTTTTGACCCGTGTACGAACTATGTCTCGCAGGTTCTTTGGCGCGTTTCGGGACTTTCGTGGATCTTGAATTTGTGCTTCTTCGATGATTCATGGTTGGCACATCATTCAAGTCATTCCAGTCCGGGACTTCATTCAAGTCCGGAACTTCATTCAAGTCCGGGACTTGTGTAGCCTTGCCCTTTTTGTCCTTTGCGCTCGGACGTCCACGGGTATTTTTTTGAATAGCTGGTTCACGTGTGTCAGCAGATTCAGGTTGGAATATATCTTTTAACTTCGTTAACATATTCTTCTTGACAAACGATGTTGATTTGCTAAAAATATTCTTGAATTGTCGCATGCCATCGTTAAACTTAGTATTATCATCATCATCATCACCATCATCAACAACACCACCATCATCATCATCGTTAAACGAAGAGCCATCTTTATCCGGGGGCCTATTGATAACAGGCCACGGAACAGATAGGGTTCTCCAAAAAATATCAACTCGTTCCAGTGGAATGGGTACTCCTGAAATCAATTAAAGTGACTTGTATAAATTACTGATATTAATGTGGAAAACAACTTGATAGTTATAAATTTAATATACTTACCTTGAATAACATAGATTCGCATCTCGTGAAAGCATGGTAGTCCGTATATTGCTCGATTATTATGGCTACAGTCTTCTGGGGCGATCGACAGGTGGAGTTCTTTGTGCATGAGGTTCAAAGCATGTTTAGAAACTTTATACGTTAATTCGTAAAATAGTGGTACATCACACTTAATTAGTTTCTCGTTCATGCTTCTGTTGAAAGTCTCTTTTATTGCATCTTCTTGCGTCATGAGAATCTTATCGACCGACCTCAACAACCTGTCTAATTTGGACTGTGTGCCGTCCAAATATAATTTCAACAACGCGTGGTGAGCCTCAACTCTGCACGTTGTTGTCTGGCCGTAGGATTTATATCGGTCGGTAATATACGAGACAAACATGGGTGTGTAATCTTGCACCCAGTTATGCAGATACAAAGCGACATCTGAAAAAAACAATGAATTAATTAAAGGTCATTCGGGTGCATATTTAAAAACAATCAATTAATAATTAAGTACCCTGATGGTTGACCAATAGCTCTTGTAGGCGTCGATAACGTCGCTCGAACGATTCGAAGGTCGGAGCTTTAACCATCGAATCCCATCGTTTTTTAACGGAGTCATAGTCAATATCCCCACCTGTGAATTTATTTTTGCAAAACTTAAGTATGTTTTGCTGTATATGCCATCGACAGAGTAATTGGTGAGCGTCAGGAAATTCTGCTCTTATTGCCCTAACTAACGCTAAATCTCTGTCAGTGACGACAACACGTGGGTAATATCTTTCGCCAATCACTTGCTTCACACGTTGAAATACCCATCTAAAATTATGCCCTTGTTCACTGGATAAAAAGCTATACGCCATTGAAAATGTTTTGTTTGTTGAAGTTAGTCCAACAATTTCCAACAACGGCAATTTAAACACCGTGGTATTGTACGTGGAGTCCATCAGCATGACTTCAGGGAATGTACACCATATAGCATACGACGTGGGGTGCACAAAAAATAGCTCCTCAAGCTCGTTGGTATGCTCATTTACCCTCGGGTACCATGTATACCCTGATTCTTGCAAATGCGAGTAAAGGACTTGAATTGGAGTTCTATCACCTACTCTGACTCTCCGGAACTTATCTTGTGCGTTATATATAGTTCTAACGCTAGACACGTTATCCGGATTACGACCCTTTATTGTCGAAAGTATATTAAGTGGTCGTACGTTATAATCTGTCAATTCTCTGACCATGCCCAACTCATCATCTTTTAATCGCATTGCATATGGCACACCATGCAACGACTCTAGCATATCATGATTATGCGTATCATCCTTCACCCTCAATACCCAATAATTTTTTGTTCGATGATATTTCGCATCTAATCTGAATGGACAACCAGTTTTGCATGTTTTGGTTTTCCGTCTGCCACTACCTTGAGGTATATACGGCCCACCCTTTGTACACCTATAATTGATTTCGTTCATATAACCATTTTCTGATTTGGTTCTATCTTTAACAATTACAAAACCGAGCTCACGAGCTATATTTTGCGCCCACTCAGTTACTTCCTCGTGAGAACCGAAAACCTGAAAATACATAACATTTTTTACTAATACTTTTGGTTTTAGTTTTTATTACAACTTTTACATTTTTATAACATTTTTTATAACATTTTTTTTTGACATTTTTTTTACATTTTTTAGATTTTTTACATTTTTTTTACATTTTTTTTTACATTTTTTACATTTTTTACATTTAACATTTAACATTTAAACCTTTTACATTTATAACATTTTTATAATTTTTTTACATTTGTATAACATTTTTTATAACATTTTTTTTTACATTTTTTACATTTAACATTTAAACCTTTTACATTTATACATTTAACATTTACTAACATTTTACATTTAAAAAAAAAAAATTAATAAAAACGTAAAAACGCGTTTACGCGTACACCTCACCCTCACATACTCACACTCACCCACTCACTTGTGTGTGTGTTATTCTCTCTCTCTCTCTTTTCTCTCTCTCTCTTTTCTCTATCTAACTTCTGGGTTAGATTATGATAACTTTTTGAGGGTTTTTGTTAATTTCTGGGTTAGATTTATGATGTTTATTGTCATTATGTGTTTGTTTCATGTTTAATTAGCCAGATCTATTTGATTAGAAAAAAAACGCCCAATTTTTTTAATTAGGGTTTGGGAAAAAGTCATCTGTTTCTGGGTGATTTGTGATGTTTATTGTAATTATGTGTTTGTTTCATGTTTAATTAGCCATATTTATTTGATTATTAAAAAACGCCCAATTTTTTTAATTAGGGTTTGGGAAAAATTTATATGTTTCTGGGTGATTTGGTGATGTTTATTGTGATTATGTGTTTGTTTCATGTTTAATTAGCCAGATCTATTTGATTATTAAAAAACGCCCAATTTTTTTAATTACGGTTTGGGAAAAATTTATATGTTTCTGGGTTAGATTTATGATGTTTATTGTGATTATGTGTTTGTTTCATGTTTAATTAGCCATATTTATTTGATTATTAAAAAACGCCCAATTTTTTTAATTAGGGTTTGGGAAAAATTTATATGTTTCTGGGTGATTTGGTGATGTTTATTGTGATTTATGTGTTTGTTTCATTATTAATTAGCCATATTTATTTGATTATTAAAAAACGCCCAATTTTTTTAATTACGGTTTGGGAAAAATTTATATGTTTCTGGGTGATTTGGTGATGTTTATTGTGATTATGTGTTTGTTTCATGTTTAATTAGCCATATTTATTTGATTATTAAAAAACGCCCAATTTTTTTAATTAGGGTTTGGGAAAAATTTATATGTTTCTGGGTGATTTGGTGATGTTTATTGTGATTATGTGTTTGTTTCATGTTTAATTAGCCATATTTATTTGATTATTAAAAAACGCCCAATTTTTTTAATTAGGGTTTGGGAAAAATTTATATGTTTCTGGGTGATTTGGTGATGTTTATTGTCATTATGTGTTTGTTTCATGTTTAATTAGCCAGATCTATTTGATTATTAAAAAACGCCCAATTTTTTTAATTAGGGTTTGGGAAAAAAGTCATCTGTTTCTAGGTGATTTGTGATGTTTATTGTGATTATGTGTTCTTATGTGGTGGTGGTTCTGTGTTCTTATGTGGTGGTGGTTCTGTGTAGGTGGTTATGTGTTCTTATGTGGTGGTGGTTCTGTGTTCTTATGTGGTGGTGGTTCTGTGTAGGTGGTTATGTGTTCTTATGTGGTGGTGGTTCTGTGTAGGTGGTTCTGTGTTCTTATGTGGTGGTGGTTCTGTATAGCCCCCGTTAGAATAAAAAAGTAGCCCCCGTCTTTATATCTCATGCCTTTTAGGTGTACTTTTATAAAAAAAACTGCTTATTATGATACTACTTAAATGCCTATAAGAACGGGGTCTATGGTGGTGGTTAACCTGTGGATGTGGGTAGGTTAACATCTTGATCTGCCACCTTTGAGTGGTATGAATACCTGCTCTGGCCTACCCCCAGTCCACAGGCTCTAGTTTTAAGCATATTATAGGCAATGATGATTTTTTTAAAAAATTGATATTGGCGTGGCATTTCCAAATGGATGGCAATAGAAACTTGATTTTGCAACATTTGAAGTTGCAGCCATATAATCTGAGCCTAATGTAAAAGTGTAAAACTTGTTGTTACCTCATTTGTGGAAAATCGTGACCTAGACATTTTGTGTTACTTGTTGTGATGCTCTGGCCCAACCCTTGTGATACTCTGCCCCAATCCTTGTTACTTGTTACTTGTTGAGCTTTTGTTGTGATGCTCTGCCTATTGTTGTGATAATCTGAGCTTTTGTTGGTGTTACTTGTTGTGATGCTCTGGCCCAACCCTTGTTGTGATGCTCTTGCCTTTTGTTGTGATACTCTGCCCCAATCCTTGTTACTTGTTACTTGTTGAGCTTTTGTTGTGATGTTTGCCATTTGTTGTGATAATCTGAGCTTTGTTTATAGTGGAGCAAAGCTGATTGTAACTGTTGAGCTTGTGAGTATTTCACATGCTTCTGATACTACTTTTCTTGGTGATTTGAGGGTTGCTTGAGGAAAGCTGCAAAAGCAAGTGAGAATCTTGCTGTTTACTTGCAGGCTTTTGTTGTGAGAATCTTGCTGTTTACATGCTTGTGATGTTTTTTGGAATGGCTTGTGGATGCTGTTGAGGTTATGTAACATGTGCTTTATAAGGACGGGGGTACATTTTTTAGACTAACGGGGGCTACACTTTAGGTGCACTTGGAACAAAGGCGATGACGAATAGTTTTTAAAACCGAATGGCATGGCAAAGTGATATTTTTATCACTTTGCAGCCTTCATTATCCGAGCCTTAAGTCCATAACGAAATAGCCCCCGTTCTTGTTTATACATGTGATAGTACTTGTGATTCTGATACAGGTTACTTATGCTGTTTACAGGTTTGTGTAACTATCAATTTGTAACTAAGGCGATGACGAATGGTTTTTAAAACCGAATGGCATGGCAAAGTGATATTTTTATCACTTTGCAGCCTTCATTATCCGAGCCTTACTAAAAATCTGAGCCGATAAGGCGATGACGAATATTTCTTGTGTTTACTTTGTGTTGATTGTGTGAACTGCCTAAACATGAATCTGCACTTTGTGGTTGCTGCACTTTGGTATTTGGTTGCACTTTCTGGTTGCTGCACTTTTGGTCTTTGGTTGGACTTGGAGTTGGACTTTTTTGTGTGAATCTGCACATTTGGTCTTTGGTTGGACTTTGGACTTTGGACTTATTTTTGTGTGAATCTGCACATTTGGACACAACATTTGGACAAAAAACTTGTCAAAAAAAACACTTCAAAAAATAAATTAAAACACTTGTAGTAAAAAAAAAAGAAAAAACTTAAAGATTTAAAAAAAAAAAAAAAAAAAAAAAAAAAAAAAAAGCTGCAAAACCTGACACAACAGTAAAAAACAGTAAAAAGTCCCTCCCTAATGTATAGGGAGGGTTTGCAGAGCCCATCTAGACCCCGTTCTAATAGGGCATCCCTTAATAATTCATGATGATGATTTTGCTGTACTTTTAGTAGTCTTGTTTATTACAAAAACATCTTATTATGGCAATGATGATTGATGAATCTAGGAGATACTCGAGTGCTGTCAAATGTCAATCTCATACATTTTAATTTCTCATCAATCTCGTATATTTTCTGATTAATAATGATAATTGTATATGTGAGAGTAGGGAATGCAACAAATGAATTAAACTCTCATCTTATATAATAAGCATGAGATGAACTCAAATTTATCTAAAGCCGAGCTTGAGCTTCTCTCGTGAAGGCTTGTCGAGCTTGAGCCAATCATAATTAAATTCGAGTCGACGACTCTTGCCAAAATTCGACCTGGTTTAACTCACTTAGTCACTTTCACACAGAATCACAGATCGTCATTATATTTCATTTTGACATGTTCAAATTAAATTTACTTATCTTTTTACTAGGAAAATTCGTTGACTTGCAACTAAAACTACAAGTCAAAAAAAAAAAAAAAAAAAAAAAAAAAAAAAAAAAAAAAACTTTTGTGGTATTGTACATAATTCAGTGTTGGTTTTTACATTTTATGTCGTAAGGAAAATTTTTTTCCCCAACATGATGATGTGACCCTGTGTGTTTCATCATAAGGTGATGTTATTTCTAAATGTGACAAGTTGGTTGAAGCTTTTTAATATCGACTAGACAAAAGCTTAAAATGCGTCAAGCTTTAATGAGCCTAATCTTCATACCCAAAACTTGATTAGGTTTACAAGCTTAAAAAATGAATGTGGTTATATATGTAATTATACATCGTACATGTATACGTCGTTACGTATAATTATATATAAACAAGCTTTAAAATTAAATAACGGAGCACAATTTTATTTTAGTTAACAAACTTAGCTTGATTCAGCTATATTTTGTTGAAGTCTATTTTAAAATCAAACTGAGTTGGAGCTAAACTTGAGCTTGTAAGACATGTTTTTAGTCGAGTTCGAGCTATAAGCATAAGGCTCGGAATAAGCAAAAGGCATGTAAGATATGTCTTCAAACGAGGTCAAGCTTTCAGGGGCTCGACCGTTTTCGTTTCTACCTCTACTTGTAAGTAAATGGATGAAATAAATGCTAATATGAAACTATTGATATAAGAGAAAGTCTCTTAACATGTTATCCATAATATCACATGTGGTCTTTAATGCTAGAGGTAATGGTGGTGATGGCTCACTCGTGAGTGAGGTCACGCGTCACTCCACTATGTTGGATTTGCTCAAGCGACAGGTAGGGAAGAAAAGGAGACGAAAGAAGAGAGCGACAACCATTTGGTTTCTTGCATTTGTGGGTCTCATGAGATATTTTTATTATTAATTATTTGATTTATGAGTATGTATAGGGTATTTTGTAAGATATGTTTATATAAAGTTACTATTTTTAAAAAAGTTGAGAGGAGTGGTGAATATTATTATGGGCGAAAGGTGAGAGGGACTGAAGGGAAGTGAATGTTGAGGTAGCGCTGAGTTGAAGGTGAGGAAGGGTGACCATTACCTTAGGTCTTAAGAGGTGTTTATTAGATTGGTGGTGGTAGTAATGCAAATAAAAATTCGAGTTCGAGCTTCTCATGAAGGCTCGCCGAGCTCGAGCCAAGCATAATCAAAATCGAGTTGACCCTTGCCAAAATTCGACTTGGTTTAACTCACTTTCACACACCTCTTCAAGAGAGTGAGGGTTTTCTTTTCTTTCTTTTTTTTTTTTTTGTTTGTTTGTTTTGGATAAACAGTTCTGCGTTCCCGAGTTTTAATTTGCAAGGAAAAAAATAGAAGTGGAGAGGAAATTCAAAAAAGATTGCGTTCCCGAGTTTTTTTTGGAAAGAAGAGAAGAGAAAAGAGGAGGAAATTATGCCAAAATTTCTCTCATAATCTTCTTCCCAAATTGAGATGATTTAGAGAGACGGTGATTTTAAAGTTTTTTTTGCTAACATCTCTCTTCCTTTCTTTCCAACACGGAAACACAAGATTAAAAATCAAAATTTTTTCATCTCTTCTTCTTTTCTCTTTTTTCATCTCTTCATTTCTCTTCTTTCTGTTTTGTACTCGGAAACAGAGGTATGTTTAGCCCGGCTTTCACAAAATATCTGATTTAGCTAACTACATGACCAAAGCGGATGATTCTAAATAAATTTGTTGCTAAACTTTAACAGGCCTGTACGTAGATCGTCATTATATTCAATTTTAACATGTTCAAATTTATTTGTCTTCTTACTAGGAAAATTCGTTGACTTGCAACCAAAAGTACAAGTAGATGGTCAACATTTTTTAACGTTTATCATCAAATAATTCTTTTGCGGTATGTCATAATTCAGTGGTGGTTTTTTACATTTTGTGTCGTAAGTAAAATTTTTTACCCCAACATGGTGATGTGACTCCCTGTGTTCTTTATCATCAAGTGATGGAATTGGTCTTTGATCCCCAGCCAAGATCCCTTTTCTTTTTATTGTTTTAATATTCATTTTTAGTATATATGAATATCTATATGACTATATTGAATATTGGCGTGACTTACTATACAAAAACATCGTATATGTATATTTGCATAAGTTTTTATGCATATTTATTAAGAGAGGAGCTTAAAGTTAAATAAACGAACTAAGTTTAGTTTAGTTAGCGATCTGAGCTTAAACCGACATGTATTTAATTTGAGCCTATCATAAAACCAGACCGAACTGGAGCTAAACTTGAGCTTGTAAGATATGTACTAGCCGAGTTCAAGCTATACGCATGAGAATCGGAACAAGTTCGAGCTTAAACGTTATAAATTAACTTGAGTGAGACGAGCTTAAGCTTTAGCGGGCTCTAACCTGTCTAGTTTTCACCTCAAATCTAGGGAAATGGGTGAGAAGGAGAAAAAGAAATAGCATTGCGATTGTATAAAGTCCCTTACTACGTTAAGTTCTTTTAGAAACAAAATGAATAGTTACTCTAGGTGGGGTTATAAACATTCAAAAGAACACTAAGATTGATTGCTTCTGGTAAATTTAAATATGAGACCTAACATTTGTTTGAATAATAAATGGTCCAATTTTTACTATTGAACATTTGAACTAGCCCTTTGGCATCAATTGCTCTGATTATTTGAGTCAAATTATCAATGTGTCAAAAATTGAATATTGAACCTGCAGCCAACTCAATTATACAAGATTTTAGATGAGGATGCTTGAACTACAAAATATGGACTCCAACTCTCCCTAGTAAAACAGCTAACTACATATTTCATCCTTTTCGTTTACACACAAGTGTTTCTTTCGTTCTTTTTCAAGTTCATTTCATAGACTGTCCGTGTGGTTAACAAATCTTGCAAATTTCGCTCTTTTGGTTAACGACCGTTAACTGTTCTCATTAAGTTCTTCACGTGCAAGTCATGTGAGTGCATATTGGTCCTTCTACTTCATTTCTTCTTAATCCTTTAACTGAGTTATTATGAGTTTATATTCTATCTCAAGTATAAAAACTAACAATTTACAAATTATAACACCAACACCATGAATTTAAAGCATCATGAATTCACAAACCATATAAGTCATTTACGTTAAATAAGATACACAACAAACTTATTGGACTTCACATCTAAATTATGTCAGATATTGGATCCAAGCAAGAAATTTATTTTGAGTAATGATATGGTTAATTGGTTTGGTTTATAATTTTGTTGTTTACATAAGTGAAGCTAATATATAGAGTAAATTACAAAAATCGTCAATTGCAGGTTTCATCCCTAATCTTTTGAAAGTGCAGGCACCGTCTCTGTGGGGAACTTTGAGTTGCAGTTTTTGAAAAAGGCATTTTACTCATTTTACTTTGAATAGGGACAAAAATTGCAACCCAAAGTTCCTCACAAGGACAATGCCTGCACTTTCGAAAGGTTAGGGACGAAACCTACAATTTGGCCAAACCACAAGGATGATTTTTGCAATTTACTCTAATATATATGTTTTGTTGTTGGATTTAATCATGGATATGTTAAAAGGACATAAGAAAGGAAAAAATTATGGTCAGAGTAATAGTACTCATGGACTCATGGTGAAGGATATTCATTAAGATAAAACAAAAATAGTGATAAAGTAATATAAAGTTGAAGATGAAGTAAATGAAATGACAAAGCTAACCAATAAATGAGGAACAAAAGACCATAATACCCTCATGTTTTTAGCACATGAGGACTTAAGGGCACCAAGTAACAAGTGTTGTTGAAACGGACTAACGGTGCAAGATTTTGCAACTAATGGACGAATCTTGCTAGAAGTTTGAGAAAAGAACGAAAAGTGCGAATGTATAAAGAACTAAAAGGTCTAAATATGTAATTAACTCTAAGAAAAAATTTGTCTCTATCATTAGAACTTTTTGAAGAAATATACGAATTTAATAAAAACGCTAGAAAAAAAATAAAATAAAATGTATGACTATGTTGTATGTGTTTTCTCTAAAGAAAAAACCAAACGATTTGAAAGTCAGTGTTTAAGACTAATGGTCATTAATGTCACATTAACACTAACTCATTTTTTATTTTTTTACAACTAACTTAGTCTAATAAGACAAAGTTTACCACCAAAATTTTGAGTTACAACTAACTTAGTCTAACTCATTTTTTATTTTTTTACCATAAAAATATACCCCCACCTAAACACATATAACGAGCCAAAATACACACACTCACACTCAAAACATGGTCGTGCCGTCGACCGAGTCCTTCCTTTTTTGATCCATCACCGCGGTCGTGTAGTAATGTAGAACACATCTTGCATGCCAAGGTGGCAGCGAAGACCACGACCAAAATAATTCAAGTTTTGTAAACTCTTATTTATAGAAACTGTAAATAGAGCAATATAATTCAAGAAAATGCCTATTTTGAACTGTTTTACGTTTTTGGAACCATTTTTTTTTTAATCATCCATAGTCACTAAACACACCATATAACTGTTTCTTTTGTAATTTATGCATAACTTATGTTTAAGTGTTAAAAAACTACATTCATTTAATATTATGAATCTCCGTATATAATAAGAAAGTTGATTTGCGCACTCAAATTTTTTATTGACACACTTCAATAATAAATATCATGTAATATATGTATAACTTTAACTGTTTAGAACACGGAATAAAGTGTGAAAATCAAACATTTGAAGTAGTACCCTGTTAAAGAAAAGAATCTGATTTACTTGAATTTTGAGAAGCATGTTGTCTTATTTTGACTCTTACTCATAAAAACCAATAACCATTGTGTATTTTCTGTATCCTTCGTTTCATTATTAGAAAAAAAAAAAAAAAAAAAAAAAAAAAAAAAAAAAAAAAGTCACGTAGGCAATTTATTATTCCACTTTTAGATGAAAATGGACATGTTTCCTTCATTACATTTACTTACTTTATGCTTGTTCGAAGTTTTACCTGTACAAATATTCTCTGAGAGATTTTCCCCCAAAAATCATATCAGTTTTTGAAAATAATTCCAAAGATTTAAAATTGCAAATGGTTTTGTCACAATGTATTTGCTTCTTTCTCTCTAGGGGTTTTTGGAATCAACTTTTGGGTTCTTAAAGTTAAGTCACTTTCTTTCGTTTTCTCCTTTTTCTTCTTTTTGACCAAACACAAAAAAGAAATACAATGAGTTGCAAATCGTACATGTCAAATTTGATCGATTTGCCAACCAACTGTTACATTACCCAACAAGTTAAATAAGTAAAAACTTTGATAAAAATGTAAGATAGGTAAAACATTGCGAGATTATGTAATGCATATAGAAGTGTTAAGAAGTAATGTTGGGTTCTTGTAAGTAAACATGTCGAAAGTTGAGATTTCTTTAATCCAACAAGTGAAATCATATCCTTTAAGCGTGGGTGTAATCGGAAGGCAAAGAAACGACACGTCCTCCATAGGAATGCTCCTCGGATGAAGCGTTTTGGGTCGATTCTTAGCACAAGCTGGTTGTCTGCAAAACCGATTTGTTGAGAAAGTTGTGTTTGTGTGTTGTTGGTTTTGTGAAGTATATTTGTGTATATAAGTGAGGTAAGTTTGGATGGTGAAGTTGGTGGTTTTATTACAAATATTTTTGATGATTTTGATGGTAGAATGAAAAAATGATATCACGCTGAGTTATCGATTATCGATTGTGGTCACCTCTCTGCCAGATCAGCGTCACATCAATTTTCTCTCTCCAATACTATACCCAAACATAATTTGCTAATAAGGCGACTGTAACCACAACAAAAAACATATATATATATATATATATATATATATATATATATATATATATATATATATATATATATATATATATATATATATATATATATATATATATATATATATATATATATATTACACACAAAACGATTGAAAGATTTGGTTGGGTAGCCAACCGAAAGAATGAAAAAGTTGGATGTGTGATCGGTTGCCTTCGGTTGAGCTAATGGGAAGAACGCGGTCATTTACTTGGTTGGTTGAGGGGCAACCTTACCATTAGCATTGGCCTTACTTTCGAGTATTTAGCTTTTGTCTTTTTTAAATAAAAGAACATATAAAAGCGTAGTGTTTATTTTGTTAATTAGCTAATACGATAATTTTATTTTTATTTTTATTTATTTTTATTTTTTTTCAAATACAGAAAGTGACCACAGAAAAGAAAAAACAAACATAGTACCATAACTATAAGTGGGCCATTTATGAATTCAAAAAAGGGCTCTGTATATAATGACAGCTTTAATGGGCTAATAGACACTTCTTCATGGTCCACTACGTAAAGACACCCTCAATTTCTTTTCGCTATTTTAGTTTCCATTTTTTAAAGGCAATAAATATTAATATATTATGTATGACAAAAATAGTAGATGCTAAAATTACATGATACTACTAGCGTTGAGCAAAATCAACCAAAAGCCAAGCCAAACCGACCCGAATCGACCTTATTTGGTTTTAGCTTTCGGTTTTATATAATTATTTTGATTTTACTCGATTCGGGTCAAAACACACCTATTCGGTCCGAACTAGCTAAACCGACCCGAACCGACATTATTCGGTTTGGGTTCAGTTTTACTATGTTTTACTCGGTTCGGTTCTCGGTTCACATTTTACCCTTAATCGGTTTTTGAGGCCGGGTCGGGTTTGGTCGGGCCGGGTTGACCCGTGGCTCAGCCTTACTAACATAACAAACCGACCAAATTCTCAACTTACTACAAACCAAATAACTCACTTAGTACTACACTATGACCAAACAACGATATCATTAAGTGAATATCCAACATACCAAGATACAATTCATACCACTAAACTTGCTAAACACAATGACACAAAGCGCAAAACACTTGATCGAAAAGCATGACGGGATTACAAACCGACCACTACCACGAGACTCACACATTAAACATAACCCGTCGAAACTTCAAAGAAAACAATTTCTAACACATTTTAGTGTCTTATATTTATCTCAAAAAAATGTTGTTGATAAAATGCAGTATGGTTTTAGGAAAGGGAAAATTGTCTAAAAATACCATGAACTTGCCACTTATTCCTTTTGTATGCTATGAACTATTTTTTTTCCTATTGTATATACCAACTTTGCTAATCTTTCTATTGTGTCAATAAAACACCTAAACGATGACGTGGCACGTATTATACTCACTAATCACCTTTTATAGTTATCAAACTCGTTTTTTATATTTTGGGTACGTTTTGACAAAAAGACCAAAATTGGGGGTGCAAGTTTTTTATATTTTGTAACCCTACTAAACACCGCCCAATTCATTCTTCCCCAATATTACCGTATCCCTAATTTCACTCAAAAAACCAAACTTCACCAACGACACCATAATATAACAGAGGCGAAATTTGATGTGTGTTGTATTAATTCAGGTATGTTTTCTTCCACCCATTGCATAAACCCTAATTTGTATAAACCCTAATTTGTTTCTCCATAAACCCTAATTTGTTTTTGTTGTAAATTTTTTAACAGAATGATACCTGGTACCAATTTGCACCAATTTGATGTTTGGAATGATGGGTTTTTTAAACATTTACCTTTAAGATATGAAGATGGTGTTATTCTTAATATGGCTGTTGAGAGGATGCCGTATGAAAAGTTTGCAGAATTCTTGGAACAAAAATGTGGTAACTACTTTCAAGGTTTGTATTACAAAGTTCCAACTGTTGCTGATTTAGACAAAGGTTTAGTTAGAGTAAGTAATGATAAGGACACAACATACATGTTTGATGTTGCTGAGTTATATGGTAGGCTAGACCTTTATCTTGATCACTTAGATATGGATTTGTCAGAGTACTTAGGAAAAGCAGATACTTCTGTTATGAATGAGTCAGTTTCTAAAGCAAAAGGCCCCCCCCCCAAAGGAGGTATTGCAATGAATTTTCAGTAGATGAGATAATTGATTGGGCTGAGATGGAGGTTGAGTATGAGGGTTCATCTTCTCACCATCCTAGAAACTTTGATGGTGAGTATACTATGACTAGTGTGTATGTTGATAAGGGCAAAGAGAAGGTTACAGATGGTGAGCATACTAGGACTAGTGTAGATGGTGAAAAGGGCAAAGAAGAGAGTGATTATGATTCTGCTTTTGATAGTGACTATGATTCAGATAAGTCAATTGATTATCTCAGTCCTGGTGAAGAGGAGTTGATTGAACTTAGAAAGAGGATCAAAGCTAGGAGAGGGAAGGAACATGAGACTCCAGAAATGATGGCTCCAAATGATGAAAACTCTATGCCTAGTGAAAACACAGTTAGTCACAGAAGTGAGACTTTCATAGAACATGATGTGTTCATGGCTAATTTGTTGAGAAACCTTCAATCAGCAGATGAGAATGGAATTCATCATGATCCATTTGTATGCGTGGAAAAACATAATGACAGGTATCCAGTGTATGATGAAAGTACCCACTGGAGACTGAGGCATCCTAAGGTATGCTTATACTATATTGGTGTTATGATATTGTTTTATAAATGTTGTTTATTAACATGTGTTATGTTTGAAATCCAGATTGGTGAAAAGTATCCGACTATTCAAAAGTTTAAAGAGGGTCTAACATACTATGCATTGTCTAATGGATTTTCAGTCTATTATGAGAAGAGTGGAAGTAAGTTTGTTGTGGCAAAATGTGGATAGAGAGCACCAAGGCTGGTTGATCCTGAGAAAGGTAAACAAAGGAAGAATAAGAGGTATCCTTGTGTTAGTGCTTCTGAGTTACCAACATGTCCTTGGAGATGTTATGCTAGGTGGATGAGTGAAGAGAAAACTTTTCAAGTAATCACACTGAATGATGAACATACATGCAACAAAGGTAATATTATATATTAGGAAGATGCCTGAGAGCTATGTTCCAGATTGGTTTAAAACAGACATGTATCATGTCACATATACCAATTATATGAAACCAGTTGATGGGATTGACTTCTGGCCTGATCAGAGCATGTACACACTTGTTTTCATTATTCACAACTGAAAACACTACATTACATGGATCATAAACTAACTTACCAAGTTTTCTAACATTCCAACAAAACAATCTAACATGACCAATACCAACACTGATTACTCTACTTGCCTAATGACATACCTACCCCAACACATATTACACACAAACAACATAACATGACCATAAACAACTTATCATACAACTCC